>SNQJ01S0064662.1:30964-42649 GCA_010110895.2 Picea sitchensis
GTGAATCATTAGATCGCTCGTGCACTGGGAGCCCATCCTCACAAAACTCCCTTGTATGGCCATCCGTACAAGACCTACCCAAAAAGAAATCCAAATTACTATGTAGGAGGATACGACCACTAACCTGACACTCACTGATTTTGAATCGACTGGCTTGATCTCCCAGAATCTCTAAATCTCCTCTGAAATCTCTCATCCAATCACTACGATAGCAGGTACAAATGAGGTGGCATTATGGGCCCTACAACTATATATAGTCCCTTTGCCAAACTTCCAGGATCATTTCTGGGAGTCCCGAACGTCCTTTTTCCAATCCATGTTCAACCACGGGATCAGGATCCCGCCACCTACACAATCACACTCCCCATGTTTCCATCGATTCTTAGCCCCCGAGGAGCATTTTTCTCACATCATGCCCAGGTACAATTGTTTATATTCACAAGTTATTCAATTACTGTTATATGTTCTTTATCTTTAGATATTGTTCACATTGGGTATTCAATTTTTATGTGTGCAGGTACTTGGTCATCATACACCAACGCTACCCCTTCAGTTATATCATAGAAACTGGAATGTAATCATTCCCTTTGAATATCAATTTCATATCCCAGTCACACCCTCTGATATTTTCCTCTAGGGTCCCCCCTTCTGGCTCTGCAATACTCACACCTCCACGACATTTCAGTACTATCAACCGGTAGCACTTTCTCCCACATGAGTTTTCCCCATTATAGTCCCCTTTGGCACTTTAACACTCATGTTCTTTTCACCCCCTAGGGTTGGGAGTCCTCATAGTCTTTATGTTCCCGAGAATCAGTCGCATGCCCCTTCTCCTCATTTTTCTAGATTCCCCATAACAGACTCTCGTGTAATCTCATCACGGTTTGCATTTGACTGCACCACCATAGTATCATTATCCCTCCATCTCATTCACCATCATTTTTCCCATCTGTAGATTGTCCTCCATTCATTTTACCTAATACAAAAACCCACCTATGGACCCCCCACCCTCCACCTATTTTCCAAACAACTTGTGCCCTCACAGGCCAAACCATATTGCACTGGGGCACCTGTTTCTATATCTATACACTTCTCCCAACTTATTCTTTATTTATTTGGTAATTGTACAAAGCTTTTGTTTCCATCCTTTACATAGTTCTTTGTCATCACCTTTGGCGACCTTCTTTTTTTCTGTCAAAAGAAACCCATGTTGCCCTTGGTTGGGGAATTCCTTATCTTCTACTCCCATTGACATCGTCCATAAACCCTGAGTATCCCACAGTCCATGTACCCCTTATCTCTAAGTTTGTCCACTTTTTCATGCCTCTAGCACAATTTAACCCCATTCTAGTCGTCCCCCTGACACTAGGTTCAGTTTCACAGTTGTTTCCACTTATCCTTCACAAATATCCCCAACCAAGGGTAGTCTTTAGTCTCCCCATATCTTGACCACGTCATGTTCCTCATCAGTTCCTAATTTTTTCCCATGGATTTCATGAAGCCCTTTGCTTCTTGGATTCGCGTCTCCCTTTCTGTCGACATCAACACAGTTTCTAGAAGGGAAACAATATCTTGACTCTCATTACTTTCACAATGAGGAGTCTCAGATGGAAAATAGAGAACCATCATTGATCTCTGTTGTCGTTGAACCCCACGACGTTCAGCTTCAACACTTTATCATGTTGCGGTGGATCTTACTTTGCGACTATTGCAGTTGTGTTTACATTTTCTGAAGACCTCTAAACATTGTTAGGCTAGCAATGCCTATGAATCCTTGACACTTCTCATAGGTGTCATTGCCTCTTTTCAGAGTTTGTTCACCATTAGAATTTTCCTCTGCTATTTTCAAACACTCCCCCAATGGAACTGTAGTCATCTACACCAACACACAACTTCAGTTACTGTATTACACATTTTTTATTTACATGACACAAGCATGGGGCATGCCTACCTCTTTTGTACGCAATTTAATTTTTCCACACATTGCGAAAGGTTTGGTTCCTACAAGTTCCCCTCTCCCTCCAATGGGTCTCTCTTGAAACTCCCCCACAACTCTCTTTCTTACATAGGTACTCTTAGTAGAAGAAACATTGATATATTTCAGCTATACGTATGCTCCTAACCTCATACATCAGGGGGCATCTGTTATCACTGAAATTTCATCCACAAATGCTTACAGGAATCCAACATCTCCAAACACCTATTAGTCCATCCATGGCCCAAAAATTCATTTCCAAAGGGCACAAAAATATACAACCAGTTATAAAATCAGCATGCGGTAAGAATACACAGGAAGTGCGCGCACATGCGCCAATCAAAAACACTGGAAAAGTGCAAATGTGCCCGATGTGTGACTGTGGATTCGAAAAGCCATGCATACCTCAGAACAATGCATTTATGATATTGTTTCGCCTTCCACCCACTTATGGTTCATCTCCCAAGTCGATTTGACACCCAAATACAAGTTGAATCCGAGTGGGGGGCTGGTCAAAGATCTAAGGGTGCCCTAAAGAGCCCCTTGTTCACACTAAATACTAGTTAAATAATGCCTCAAAGCTTTGCTATAAAAAGAGGCCATTGGTGCACTACATTTCCAAGAATTTATTTTTATTGTTATGTTTCCTATATTCTCTTGGAGGATCCTCTTTCCTCATCAAGAGCATACAAGGATCATTTCGTTGAGCCATTCACATCACCTCTTGAGTGAATGAGCTTTGGATTTCTTCACCATTTCCTTCAAGTTTTCTATTTGTAATAAGATCTCAATCATTAGGGGTTCAAGAGCCCTCCCTTGGAGGAAGAGGGGACCCATAAGTATCCCTTTCTCTTTGGTGTTTTCCTACTAATACAATCCTATCCATTGGTGGCATGAATGTTGTTTATTTTTGGTTCTAATATCTTTCTGCACTCTAGATTAGTTTTTTTTATTGTTCTTAGCTTAGTATTTTGTTTATTTCTTATGCTTGATGTTTCTAACTCTTGCATTCACTGTTGTCTTGTGCAGCTAACCCAACTGGATTTGTAAGTGTCTTTATTTTGATCATTTAGGTGACGAAAGAGACAACAACTATGTTCACAAAGATCTGTCTTCTCTTCTCTTTTATTTATTTCGTTGCAAAATCTTGCGTTGAAGGAATTACATGTGTAGTAATATAATAAAAAAGAGGGTAAGTACCCTCTATGAGGCTGACTAGATCACACTAGGCTCCTCAACCTGTGACCTAACCCTCAAAGACAAAATTATTTGACTCTTCTACAAGACTCATTAAAAACTTGCTTACCATTATCGACTAAACTCTTGAACTTCCTAAACTTTTTACCTCTTAATCTACTACCTCTCGAACCTCTTGACCCACTACCTTGTTAACCCCCGACCTCCACTTCCTAGGTCATTATTCATACTACTTTATAGGCTTATAGTCATTACAATATTTGTCAAAAACCCTTACCCCATCACAGTTAGKCTTGTCTGCCTATGTGCCACATTTGTTTTCCTCCTGCATGCTACTTTTCCTTCTTTTTATTCATGCTTCTTTCTTGCCACCTGTTGTGCGTTCTCCAAAATTAGGTMTTTTTCTCCAAAAAYAGGTCTTTCCCAAAACAAATCTTTCTCCCAAAAATAGGTCTTGTTGGCACAAGGGAAGACCCAGGGTTCAATGCTAACAGCGCACCAACAAAACCCTAGCTACTGGCCCTTTCGACAACACCTGCGAAGCAGGAGAAGTATCACCTGAGGTAGAAGTAGAGGGGGTTACAGGAATTAGGTGTCTGTAACCAAGATGGGACATAGATATGTGATAATATTAACATTTCGTAGATTATTCTAGCAACACTTAAAAGGTGATATGAATTAGTTCATTAGCTTCAATAACCTCGTAGAACAAACCAAAAGGTATATCGACGCAACAACAATTAAGAACTTCGATCATTTAGCACATAGCACTGATTTAGGTCTAACATTCATTCATCCTTAACACAACTAAAGCACTAAGAATCAACAGATCTACCTAACATACATAATAAGAAAATCACTGAGCAGATTCATAACATAAGAAACACAACAAAAAGCAACCGAAAAGACACAAAATATACTTGGTTCACCCCAGTGTGGGGCTACATCCACCAACTGCTTCATCTTATTTATTATTATTCAATCTATTACATTTAGTTCTCTTGTGAACTAAGCCACAGAACTGAGCTTCACACCAGATAGGAGATTTGTGCACTGGGCGCCAGATCCTCCTTACCAAAACTAGGTCAAAGCACATAGCCAACTTCTCTATTGAGAATAGAGCCTTAGATACACATTTTGTTGCACAAAGAAACTCAGAACTACTTGCACTTAGCCTTGCAAGATATTGAATCCTTTCTACATTACATTCTTACTTATTTATACTTTTAGTATAAGGCCTAATCATGGGTAAACCCCATGGGCCGACATCCCATAACCCATTATAAACACCCTAAGGAACCCCTTGTTGGGTCCACATAGCCCACAAAATAAGTGAGATCCACGATCTCAGCTCCGCCTGGGCACTCCTTCCTTGATATCTGTGTCGAAGTCCAAAAAGTGGTCAAGCCTGACCAAGGTTTCCTCAGAACTTGGTCGAGGGCCAACATGCCCCCAACACTCACCTGTGACTTGTCCCGAGTCACTCAGGTCTAGGAAATGCTTCTTTGAAGGCCTCAAGATTCACTAGAGCTGCCTTGACTTGCTACTTCACCTAAGCCTCCTTCTCAATGATCTCTTGGATCATTTGCTCTATAACAAGCCCTTCCAGGCATTATTCCTTTGTTGCAACCACTTGGTCCAGTTGTGAGCCTTGTCCTTAAATTTCTTTGAATACCTTATAGGCTTCATTCGAAATAGGTTTTATCTTTTGCGCAACTTCCATTACTCTACCCTGGATGGCAGTAATCTACAGCTGCACTACACGTTGTTCCTGGGACCTCTTCATTCTTTCAACTGTGGTGGGCAACTTCATTTGCACCTGTATTGACAATGCCTACTATTGCGCCTCTTGTAACTATGCCTCTTGTAACTGCGCTTCCAATTTCCTTAGCTCTGGATCTTCTGTGAAGCATTTGTAAGCCTGCATGCTTCTATCGTTCAGTTGTTTTCATTCTTAGGTGAGGGATTTGATCAATACTACTGTGTTCTTAGTGGCTTCCTCCCTTTGGTCGTGCACCTCCTGCGGAGTGCTTAGTACTTCTTGGGTTTCCAAATCTGTTATCCTCGCTTGAAGATGTTGGATGGTCTCAGCAAGATTCGCCACTTGAGCCTCGACTGACTCCTGTTCCTCCTGTGCCAAGCCTAGCATAGAGCGACATGCTTTATTCACTGCTTCTTTGACTAAAGCCCCTTCTGTGAGAAACTGCTCCTTTTATTTCTGTAACTGGGCTTTTTCTTCCTGGATCATCGCCTGGAAATATTCTTTCTCATTCTCATAGGTAGTTACACAGTACCATGCTACTCGTAATTGTTCTAAGATTTCCTCTTTCTCTTGTTTCAAGGCTTCTGTAGCCTTCTCCTTTTCTTCCTGGATTTTCTGAAGTTGAGCCTCTGTCGCATCTGCTAGTCTTCTCAATTAGGCTGGTTCATCCCCCAATTCTGCAATCTGTAACGAGGAAGGCACAGTAGGTAATGCATGAATGGATTGTTATATATCCTTTAATTCCTTCTCAACCCTTTCATACAGCTCCTCCTTCTTCACTCCATATCTTTGCAAGATATCCTTATATGCATCCTCCATGGCTCCACGGACTAGACTGATATCATCCTCTGTGAGTGTGACCTCCAGTTGGGGCTTACTACTGCACATCTTCTTTCTTTCTAAAGGTTTCTACGGAGAAACCTTCCTCTTCTATGGAGTTATTGTTTCAGCATTGGGATCTTGAGGCAGTGTAGCTTCACCTTCTCCTTGCTTTTCTCCTTCATCCCCTCCTCCTTGTCCATTTTCTTCATATCCTCCTCCTAGCGAGCCAAATCCATTTTATTCAGAGGCATTGTCCTCCTCATCAGTCTCTATATTCTGGACCTCCTCCTTTTTCTTCTTATTCTTTGTCCCATTGGATTGTTTGACATGCTCGACCTCGGTGACTAGGGGGCTTCCTATGATGTTAGTGTTGAAGAGTTTTGCATCGGCAACAGGTACAAGGAACTCCTCCGACCATTTCTTCATGATCTTCTCCATGTCTTCATCTGTCATCTTGTAATATGAATGTAACTCTTCCTTTCTCTCATCTCTATGCACAATAATATAGATAAAATCCCAATTTGCGCGGAACTTGGCTATCGGTTTGTACTGTTGCAAGGTGTGCGGTGTCATGCGTGGAATTGCTTCAATGGAAACCTTCAGTTGCTGATAATACACATGGAACACAGTGTTTTACTTCCATTACTTTGACATGTCATTGGTATACCACAAGGTAGATAACCTAGCAGCCAACAACTCCGATGGTTCAATCTTTGGAAAGGTGGCTCCTTCAGGCATTTTCCAAGCGACAAATGTAATCAACACGATAACCCAACTAAAGTGGAACTCATATCCCTAATCCTAAGCTTCACAACAGTATTTATCGAGTTCATTGACGAGGTAACTTGGCCAATTCATCTACATTGCCTCCACACATTTTCCTGTGAGGTTCACCACGAACCCGATGACCTGTGTGGGGTGGTTTTTCCTAACGAGCTTGCCATCTATGAGTTGGAAAGTGAGGCACATTGTGCCATATTGGATAGAGGCTACCTTGTAGCCTTGCTTTCCCTTTTCAACTTTTCCTTAATCCTCCTTGTTGCGTTGTGCTAGGGAGCGATCTGAGGCCTTCCCTGGGTAAAACTGTTGAGCGTCAGGTCCCTTCATTCTTAATCCTATAATCAAGTGGATCAACATCAGATCCACAGTAATCCATCGGTTGATCCAAAGGTATTTTCCATGGTATCACAACAAGAGTTTAACGCAAGCGTTAACCTCCTAGTGACAACCAAAATGGGGAATCTTCATCACATTTAGCGTAGTGGACCGCGCTGGCTCCTTAATCCGTGCCTTGGAGACCAGGTGAGGCTTCTTCCTAGTTCTCTTTGTCAAGTATCAGTGGGGTGTGAGAATAAGATAGTTCTTTCTATCCGCTAGGTTGAATTTGATGTTCTTTAGTAACAGGATATGTCCTAATTGGCTTCCAACTATGCATATTCCTTTTGGAATGTACGTGGTGATCAGAGTGTACTCATATTCTTGAGGGATGATGTTGCGGTTAACCATGCTAGCCAAAGGTGGGATACAATATGATAAGATTGACGGGATCTGCTTCACATTAGCCAGATCTCTGTGATGCTTACTTCGTTTCTCAGCTGCAAGGTTGACACAGCCCGAACACCATCTAGTCGAAGGGGAAGCCTGCAGTCCCCTAGTCAATGATGCATGTACACCTTTAGATAACAGTTTATCAGTCATCATATTCTTGAGGACTTCCTTGAAAAACTTCTCTAATGCACTAGGTTCTCCCAACATTCTCATTGTTAAACAGACAGGTCGGGTTAGGCGAATGGATAAGTGGGGTAGACAAATGGAGAACGATGTCTAGTTTATGATAACACATATCGACACAAAATAAATTCTTTGTTAGCTTAGCTAATCACAGGTGGTAAAAAGTAGTCACGTTGCAACGTTCGATGGGTGAAATAAGAAGGGCCTCATAACGAATTCTTCTAATGGGAAATAATGCTTCCATCAATGCGAATATGTTTGTTATGGCGTAGTCTCAATGTCCCAAAAGAAGTCCATCCGTTCATAAATGTGTTTCCTAGTCGTTCTGGAGTGTCATTCTAATGGGAAGGGGACCTCCAACAGTCATATAGCTTTGTCAGGGTGAAGTCCCATTCTACGCAGTCCTGTTGTTTCGACGAGGTTCAAATCCTGCCAACCTACCTCCTGTGAGGTTCCAATCTTTGAAGTTTTCCCTCTGTTATCTGTAGCTTCCTGTAGCTTTTCTAACTTGGATTTATTTTTACTGAGCTTCCTTTCCTTCTTTCCTATGTTCTGAGTTTCTCTAACTATTTCTAGATTCCTCTTTCCATTCTTATTCTTATCTTCCCCTAGCGTAGTGACTTTGTACTATTGATGTTCTTTCAAAGGGTTTGAAGTTAATATCACTTCTCTTATTAATTCCAGGGTGGGTATTCTTCTTTCTGTTATAACCCTAATTTGCACCAAACATGCTTACTTGGCATTAGGCCATCCCATATTCCTTCTTTGCCAAGCCACTACTGAACAACTCTTCTAAAAAACTCCATTTTTAAAGGCCCACGCACCCTGCTCCACTACAGCCCATGTGTATCTACAGTGTCCATGCTAGCTAACCCACTACAGCCTACGTGGACCTTCAGAAGCACGAAAAAAGGAAAGTTGTTGATGGAACACACAGCTTTGGGTAAGTTAACTAAACCTTTCGGCCATGCATGGCTGGTCATTCGACAAAATACCTAGCTCCTTCTGGCCTATAAAAGAAGGGGTAAGGGTCCCATTTGAAAAAGAGGAAAAACATAGTAAAGAAACTCTACCCATATTCATATTCCCCTTTTGCCCAAGATTCTGCAACCATTTTGTGATTTCAACAAAGAAGAGAAGCAAGTGTGTTAGCAGTTGGTGCATAGTAAAAGAGGAGCCCAGGACTAGATTCATGGAGTAGTGGCCGGCTTCATCATTGTAAGTTGCTTTAGTGAAGTTAATAATGAAGAAGTACTTTTCCCATCCCACCATATGAGGTTTTCATTGTTTATTGCGTACATGTTGATTAAATCTCTAATCCATTAATCTGTAGATCAAATGCATGTGGAGTTCTTTGTTTGTCCTTTGTGAATGCAGGTCAGCCTTGGGAGGAGAGTTGCAGTCAAAGAACAACCAAAAATGAAGAGGGATCAATATCAAACACCAAAAATAAGGTATGTTTACTTGATCTTCTTAACTGTGTATTTGCTTAAGAATAATGGGGATTAGGTTTGGGATGATGGTAAAAAGTAGGAATCTTTAGGTCTTTTCTGCATGCATGATAAAACCCTAAGTTCTAGTCCATAGGAGGGATTCCCACCCACAACAGAATTGGTGACCGTACTGGGTATCCTGTCTTTGGGAAGCCCGCATGCATACGCTGGTTGTTGAAGTGACAGTCGCGTGTCTCTCTAGAAAATTTTGAGGAGGCAATCATCCTCTTCCCTGTCAAGTTTTACTTCCCAGCTTTTTCTTGTTTCTTTCTGGTCTCTGTCATAAGCAGTTTTAGCCTAGGTTGTATTCCAGCATAGCTTGCTTTTTCATTTAAAAGATTTTTTGTGTTTCCTAGATTTTTTAACTTATTTTTAGCTTGAATCGTGCATTCATCAGTTTCTTTTAGAATATTTTGTTATTTCTTCTTTGATTGGAAGAAAATATAAAAAAAAACTTAGTTTGTTAGATCTCTTTCTTTCCTGGCATTTTCTTTGCATTCTTATTTGAAAAAGAAAAAGAAATTAGCATAGCATTGTGTTTTCTTCTAATTTTAAAATCATTCAAAAAAAATAATAAGAAGAAGAAATATAATCATTCTTTGCCAGTGTTCATGTCAATTTCATCATTTTTCACAAAGAGTCTTAACAGCACTAGTTGCACTACTGTACCCCTTTTGAGTAAATCAAGCCTTAAAAATAACGCTAATTAAAAAAATTACTAGACTTTATGTTTGTAGGGTCGATCAACTAGATTAGGCTAGAGCCTTGATTTAGGTTGGAGAGGAAACTCTTCAAGGCTATAAAACAAACATACGAGTCTGTGCTAAGGAGTGTAGAAGTCTAGTATCATGAAAGTTATCTGGGCCCCCCTCTAACATAGGGGCTAAACACGAGGTCACATGCAGAAAGGTAGCGGAGATAACCCCTCCAAAGCCGGACCAATCGTAGTGGAGAACACATATAGAGGGCTTGTCTTGGGATTTCGTCGATTGCATTTTCCACGGAGATTTGTGGGTTTCGAATCCATTCAAGGTACTCAGTTGTCTTCCGGACCAATTTCTTTCGATACCTTTGGCAGGTTTCGGGCTTGATACCCTACTCATTGTGGTCTACCCGACTGTCGACTGTACCCGCCTGGTGACTGTTCGCGCGTTGGCAACCAAGTTGCCTATATTTCTAGTGACATACATAGGTGACTGCGAGGGTATACCATGGTACCTAGGACAAACATCGGGCCACACTTTGTAGAGTATATCCGGAGGGTTCTTCTGTTTTCGAGTTGTACTTGCATCGGTAAGTTGCTCTAGTGTTGGTCGGTGTAACTGTTCTTCCAACTAGTTAGTCATTTGCTTGATTTGCCTTTAGGAACTTTTAGTGTGTGCTCTGTGCTCCCTAGTTTTCCATAGTGAGTTAGTTAGTCGTGGCTTTGGGTCTCTTACCTAGGGTGGTAGACCGCCCACTCCACCGGTCATGAGAAATTTTTGGTCTTCTTCTTAGAAACGTGGAGCGGCCTCTTTATAGGCGTTGTTTTGATACCACTGGTTTGCCAGAGTCAGTGCGTGAGACTTTTATGGACTTGAATGATCCCGCAAGGGGAGAACCTATGCATAGGATATTCATGGCTAATTTTCTCGACCATACCAACCAAGGAACCCCTTCGCAAGTGCTTTTCCCTTCTTCAGAAACGTTGGTGTCCCTTTGATGGCCACTTTGTACATTCCTGGGTTGAATGTGGGACTACCAGTTTGGTTGGGTACCGTTCCAAATGTCCCAAATGCTCTTGACACTTGTCAGTTAAGCACCTTAATTCATGAGCACCATGTTGATGTTTATTCGTCAACAAAGTCTTCTCCTCCTCCTTCTCCCGCCTCTGATGAAAGTACAGTTACTAGTAACCGAATGTCTAAACAAAGTAGAAAGAGGAAGAATAGGAAGAAGAAATCACCAACCTCTGTGAGTCATGTTGGAGATATGTCGACAACCTCTACAAGTCACTTTGAATACCAGCACCCAACCTCTGCAAGTTATGCTGGGGGCACACACCCACCCTCTGCAAGTCATGTTGGGAAAAAATGTCTAGTCACTGCTAGTCATACTGGTAATAGGTCTGTAGCCTCTGCAAGTCATGTTATCAACCCATCACTAACCTATGCAAGTCATGTTGGAGATGTGCAACCAACCACTGCTAGTCCCGCTAGGAGCATTAATTCTGTTGAGAAACCTAGACAGATAGAACGTAAGCCTAAGTTCCCTTGTAAGCTTTGCAAGGGAGATCACCTTACTCATTTGTGCCCCTTGCATTCCAGAGGTACAAATATTGTGGTCCATGTATGCAAGCTCTTCTGACTCTGAGTCTTCTCAGGTTTCCTCATAGTCTATTCAACCTTTGGTTGAGAAAGTGGTCACATCGATGTAGTCATCGGCTGATCCCACTCCTCTTTTGAGGGGTGAGGTGTGATCCCACTCCTCTTTTGAGGGGTGAGGTGCTTTTAGACCTTGTAGTCTCTTAGCCTATTCAACCATTGGTTGAGAAAGTGGTCACGCTGATGCAGTCATCGACTGATCCCACTCCTCTTTTGGGGGGTGAGGTGCCTTTAGACCATGTAGTCTCTCAGCCTATTTAGCCATTGGTTAAGAAAGTGGTCATGTCGATGCAGTCATTGGCTGATCCCACTCCTCTTTTGGGGGGTGAGGTGCCTTTAGAC
>SNQJ01S0064662.1:42699-68215 GCA_010110895.2 Picea sitchensis
TTGGGGGGTGAGGTGCCTTTAGACCATGTAGTCTCTTAGCCTATTCAGCCATTGGTTGAGAAAGTGGTCATGCTGATGCAGTCATCGGTTGATCCCACACCTCTTTTGGAGGGTGAGGTGCCTTTAGACCATGTAGTCTCTCAGCCTATTCAACCATTGGTTGAGAAAATGGTCATTCTGATGCAGGCATCAGTTAATCCCACTCCTCTTTTGGGGGGTGAGGTGCCTTTAGACCATGTAGTCCCACAACCTATTCAGCCATTGGTTGTGAAAGTTGTCATGTCGATGCAGTCATTGGATGATCCCACTCTTCTTTTGGGGAGTGACGTGTCTACCGACTGCGTTTTTAGCATTTCTGGTTCAATATTTTCATAACAAGGGGGAATTACGCTCGCTCCGAGCACACCCCCTCCAAGCCCTAGGATGGTTTCCTTTGATTGAAATGACCTTGTTGAGCCTCATCTTCCTTCCTTCGCACCCTTTCAAATAAGGGTTGAAGTCAATTCAACAAACATTTATCGATGTATTGTGGATGAAGGAGCCTCTGCAAGTATTTTATCCTTCTCAGTTTGGAAAGTCTTGGGTTCTCCCAAGCTTGTGTCTGCTTCACATGAGTTGTTGGATTTTGATAGATGTCCTAGTGAATATTTGGGGGTTCTTCCTCAGTTGCCTATCTTGTTAGGTGGGAAGATTGTTCGTGTCGATGTTATAGTGGTGCAAGGCCCATTAGATTTCAATTTGCTTTTCGGGTGTGATTATGTATATGCTATGAACGTTGTGGTATCTACGCTCTTCCGGGTGATGCATTTTCCTCACAATGGAAGCATTGTCACTATTGACTAGCTGGCATCTGATAATCACCATCCTAATTCAACGTTAGTTCAGGCTGCCCCTTTATATGTTCCTAGTGTTCGTGTAGACTCCACCCTGCCATGGGTTAATTATGTGGCGTATTATCCTCAGTGTTCAATTGCTTCTGAGAAGGAACCTGTGTAATCATATTTTCCCTCTCAAGACTTGGTCTCAGTAATTGATCCTTTGGTTTATCTAATGGGGGCATGGGAACCCTTGTTTCCCCCTCTTGGTCCAAGTAGGATTGAGTATCCTTCCGAGTTTGATCTCGTTTTTTGTAGATCCTCAAGCCCCCGTGCTTGTGATTCTTTGTTGATAGACTCTACCAGTCCTGGCCAAAACCTCCATCGTCATATGGATTATGGTCAGCTTACTTCACCCTTTGGGACTGTCGACCCTCATTTGCGTGATTTTGGATTTTGAATTGCCTTCAGATGAGTCTATCCTTGAAGCCATGACTACGATTTCTATACTGCAGGAGGACTTACATCATGGTTTGTGTTTTCTTCCCTTTTGGGAGACTTCCCAAGTTGACTATTGAAGAGACTCTTGGTCTGAGCCTAGTAGCGGGCTCTACCTGAACCAATTTCATACATGAGTCGTAGCCCCCACGGGTCTTCGTTTAAGCCCTTTTCAGACCCTCTAAACATGGAAAGATTGTTGAGCGATCTTCTGGCCTTTCACGATCGTTAAATTAAAATTTGAAGTCACGTTTGTCTGGTGGTAATTTACCCCTTTTTCAGTCTAGATGGTCAACTGCACGAACAAAGGTATACTCTAGGGGCCTCAGTTCCTTAGAAGAGTATTCTCAGATATAATTTTAACCCTTTTTCGGGTCTGAGAGACTAAATTTACGAAAAAGGAACCCACATAGAGTCCATAGTTAATCTCTTTTCAAACTCCCTAAAATTGAAAAGATGGCCAAGTGACCTTATTCTTTCACACTCGTTAAACTAGTCTAGAAGAACATTCCTGATGGAGTCCATAGTTAAGCTTTTTTCAGACTCCTTAAAAATGAAAAAATTGTCGAGTGATCTTGTCTTTATCACACTCATTAAAATGGTTTTAAATAGACATCTTTTTGGTGCTAGTTTACTTCTTTTTCAAACCAACTAGACTACCTTTGAAAAAGGTACCCCATTGGAGTCTCCTTTTACGTTTTTTCAGACTCTCTAAATATGAAAAACCACCGAGCCTACCTTCTATGGGCTCGTTAAACTTACATTGAAGGACGTTACCATTGTGTGTTTTATTAACCGCGTTTGCATACTTGTGTCTTTGGCCTAATGTCAGCTCCATGTTTCTCTCAACTGAACCATCTGAAGCATGCCTTATACGCAAGCCTTGTAGCACTTTGCCTCTACATCTTGACACCTTTGGCCCCTGGAGGATTTTTCCCGAGTGTATTTTTCCTGCATATGTCCCTTTGCCATGAGCATTCCCGTGTTCCGTGCACTTGTAACTAGTATGTTTGCGACACTCGATCCTCCTTTGTAATGTAGCATTCTTTTATTATTTTTCAAGCTTTCCAACATTATTGAAAAAGACAAAAAAAATCAAATATACCCCAAAAAGAGGAAGGGAAAAGTATTTTATTTTTATTGGTAGCACAATCAGTCGCCCTTAGACAAAGCACATCCTTCCATTTTTCTTCAAGCTATGGGATTTAATCTGACCTTAGGAAGTTGTTCTCGCTACATAGAGCTATGTCCTCCTCCATTTGGTTATTCTTCCAAAGATATGGAGAGTTTGTGTTGCTTCCTGCATCATGAACTTATGTCAATACCATGTTGCCTGAGTCTCATCATTTGTCGTGCTATTGTGCAAGGGAAKTTTTTACCAAGCMTGAGTCGGGCAATCTGCAGTTTGTCTCTTGCCCTCATGCCCGACCATCCTGAAAGTCCAATCAAGTCTTTGTTCGAAATCAATGAAGCCTTCAGTTTGATCATCAAGATTCTCTAGTCCATGACCGATGATCCATCGAAGACCTCTGGGTAGTGAATTCGTGCACTCATATTACACTCCTACCCGAGTTTTAAAGATTTTGAAGTTGTTTCTTGAGCTTTGAAGACCTCACCTCCAACCATCAGGCCTTATCAACTTCTATGAAGATGGATACTATACATGTATATCTTTTTTATTTTGAGATGTAGATCCACTGTGTATTTCTCGTGGCTACACTTTATATAGTTATATGACATGGATCTACAGTGTATTTGATTGGTAGCCATGATTTTATTTCATCCTGAGCATGGGTATGCCTGCCTCGGTGAGACAATTTTTATTTTTCAGATGGCAACTCCCGAATTCTGGTCCCTAGGCTCACTTGTTTGGAACATTGGTGAATATTGATAATGTATTTCAGCCATCAGATGCTCTTCTGACCTCACACATTAGGGGGCATCTTTTATAACCCTAATTTTCACCAGACATGCTTACCTGGCATCAGGCCATCCCATATTCCTTCTTTGTCGAGCCACTACTGAACATCTCTTCTAAAAAACTCCATTTTTAAAGGCCCACGCACCCTGCTCCACTACATCCTGTGTGTATCTACAGTGTCCACACTATCTAACCCACTACAACCCGCGTGGACCTTTAGAAGCACAAAAAAAGAAAAGTTGTTGACGAAACACACAACTTTGGGTAAGTTAACTAAACCTTTCGGCCATGCATGGCCGATCATTCGACCAAATACCTAGCTCCTTCTAGCCTATAAAAGAAGGGGTAAGGGTCCCATTTGAAAAAGAGGAAAAACATAGTAAAGAAACTCTACCCGAATTCGTATTCCTCTTTGCCCAAGATTCTGCAACCATTTTGTGATTTCAACGAAGAAGAGAAGCAAGTGTGTTAGTAGTTGGTGCACAATAAAAGAGGATCCCAGGACTAGATTCATGGAGCAGTGGCCAGCTTCATCATTGTAGGTTTCTTTAGTGAATTTAATAATAAAGAAGTACTTTTCCCGTCCCACCATATGAGGTTTTCATTGTTTATTGCGTACATGTTGATTAAATCTCTAACCCATTAATCTATAGATCAAATGCATGCAGAGTTCTTTGTTTGTCCTTTGTGAATGCAGGTCATCCTTGGGAGGAGAGTTGCAGTCAAAGAGCGACCAAGCGTGAAGAGGGATCAATATCAAACACCGAAAATAAGGTATGTTTACTTGATCTTCTTAACTATGTATTTGCTTAAGAATAATGGGGATTAGGTCTAGGATGATGGTAAAAGGTAGGAATCTTTATGTCTTTTCTGCATGCATGATAAAACCCTAAGTGCTATTCCATAGGAGGGATTCCCACCCACAACACTTTCTTGTATGGATAGGTCCTTCAAACCCTCTTGCGTTCTTTCAACTTCGACAACTAATTATCTTGCCTTCTGTTGCTTCAACCTATCTTCTCGTTCTTCTATTAGTCGGTCTATTTTTCTAGCTATGAAATCCCTTAGTTCTTGCTTTTACTTTTCTGTAGATTCTTCTTATGCTTTCCTTCTGATCTGATATTTCTCAATCCAAGTCTTTCCTAATAAAAGTGGGAAAGAGGCGTTGTTCTCAACAAACTTAACGACTTCAAATTCCTCTTCAGTCAATGTTCCATGGATAATAATAGGTACATTAGTAACTCTTCCACATAGGGTTATCATCTTACCTTTAAACAAGCTTATCCTTCCTAATGAAGGTGCCATAGTAAGCTTTCCCAAAATTTCCCAAGTGTCTTCTGTCAGAATATTCACTTATGTTTCCTCATCCAAGACACAATCTATGTTGAAGTCTCCTATTCTTGCACTTATGCGTTGGTTTTCTTTCATGATCTCTGGTAAACTGACATCTTTTTTATCATTCATTGTTTCTTTCAATTGTGATAACATAGTCTAGTCTTTCTCTGATTCTTTGTCTTTATGATTCTCTAACATGCTCTTAGTCTCTTGACTTTCTTCATATTTTTCTTGTCTCATGTTCATCATTTCAACTTTAGCAATCATCCTTGGACAATCCTCAACCTCATGACCAACAACTTTACAACAAAGACAGACAGGACTTGTACCAGGGCATTCCTTAGCAAGATGTCCCTGTCTTCTACAGTTATAACACAATGTTGATCCTCTTTTTCTTTTATATGTTCCTCAATTACTTTTGTACTGCGTACTAGGATCAAAGTGCTAGACCTGTAATCTGCAAAAATTCTTTCTAGGTTCCTGCATCCACTTATTAGTCCAAAAATTCTTTCTATGCATAGGAATAACATATCTTTATTCATTTCTTTTAGCTTTACTTAGATCATCTCTTTCTTCCAATTGCGCCCTAGCTTTCAAACTAGGACAAAATCTATTAAACATACTTAAATTCATGCTTTCGCAACAAAAATTTCTACTTATCTTACTCTTATCAAAGCAGAGAGCTTTACCTCTTTTAAGATCATACCTCTTTTCTTCAGATCGGGTTTCTATCTTAGCACAAAGATTTACCTCTTTTAAGATCTTACCTCTTTTCTTCAGATCGAGTTTCTTTCTTAGCACAGAGCTTCGCAAGACAAGTAGAGTACTATGCACTTCAACAATAGATCTACACACAAAGCTTCTCTTTTCTTTATTTCAGTTTCCAATAATCACAGTTTCAGGTCCCGGCAACAGAACCATTTGTTGGCACAAGGGAAAACCCAGGCTTCAACGCTAACAACGCACCAAAAAAACTCTAACTACTGACCCTTCCAGCAACACCTGTGAAGCAGACAAAGTCTCACCCGAGGTGGAAGCAGTGGGGGTTACAGGACTCAGGTGTCTGTAGCCAAGATGGGACACAAATCTGTGATAATAACACTTCGTAGAGTATTCTAGCAACACTTAAAAGGTGATATGCATAATTTCATTATCTTCATTAACCTCGCAAATCAAACCAAAAGGTAGATCAACACAGTAACAATTAATCACTTAGATCATTTATCACATAGCACTGAGTTAGGTCTAACATTCCTTCATCCTTAACACAACTAAAGCACTAGAATCAATAGATCTACCTAACATACATAATAAGAAAATCACTGAGCAGATTCATAACATAAGAAACACAACACAAAGCAACCGAAAAGACACATGATATATGTGGTTCACCTCAGTGTGGGGCTATGTCCACCAACTTCTTCGTCTTCTTTATTATTCTAAAATCTCTTACATTTATTTCTCCTGTGCACTAAGCCACAGAGCCGAGCTTCGCACCAGACAAGAGATCTGTGCATTGGGCACCAGATCCTCCTTCCCAAAACTAGGTCAAGGCACAGAGCCAACTTCTCTATTGAGCACAGAGCCTTACGTACACATTCTGTTGCACAAAGCAACTCATAACTACTTGCACTTAGCCTCGCAAGCTATTGACTCCTTTCTACATTACATTATTACTTATTTATACTTTTACAATAAGGCCTAATCATGGGTAAACCCCATGGGTCAACATCCCATAACCCATTACAAAAACCGTAAGGAACCCCTTGATGGGCCCACATAGCCCACAAAATAAGTGAGATCCATGATCTCAGCTCCGCCTGGGTGCTCCTTCCTCGATCTCTATGTCGAAGTCCAAAAAGTGGTCAAGCATGATCAAGACTTCCTCAAAACTTTGTCGAGGGCCAACAGGCCTACGCCCAAAATAGACTTCCTTCTCAAAATAGGCCTACGACCAACATGAGTCCACTTATAATTAGGGTTTTGAGTAATTATGTAATGGTTTTTATCCATTTTGTAATATAAATAGAGGAGGTATGAGGTAGATAGGTGTGTCTGAGAACTCATGTGTGAAGAACCTATTTTTGGAGAACTTTTGAGTCTTGAGTCATAGTGCTAGTTTTTGGCTAAAATCATTGGAGCTCGATTTGTATCAGTTTTGGAGAATCATGAAGTATAATTGAGAGTCTATTCACAATTTGTGGAGCTTGGTGTGACATTGGTCAGCCTCATGGACCATTATTAAACCTATGATGTAATGTGTGTAGTGCTATTTTGATGAAGAATAATAATTAGAAGAAGGTCTTTGTGAACATAGCTCGGGGGGTGAACCAAGGTAAAATCATGTATTGTGATGTTCTTGAATGATGTTTTGTTGTTTTTTCAATTATGAATGAATGATGAATGACTAGAATAGTATTTTGTAGCACGCAATATTAATAATGCAACCTTAAATAACTGTTAGATATAGATGAATGGTATAATGAAGTATATGGTGTAGATGAAGTAGAACATCTCCAATCCCTTCCATGACTGCACACATCTGCATCCTGCAGTCACCCATAAGCCATCTCAGGTGAGACTGCGTTGTGCACTCTGTGTGTGGTGTATCCTTTTGGTTTACCAGAAGAGATGATGGTTTCTAGGGTTTTGTTGGAGAACTAAGGTAGAAATCGATTCAGAACATACATCCAACAACATGTACATATGATCCTATGATCCTCTAGGGTAATACATCTATTATCTTGTCGCTCTCCCCAAGGTATATTTAATGTTAATTTTACGGAGGATAATAAGTAATTAAAATATTGAAGGGTCATTATTAATGAAAGAATTCTCGAGGAAATTCTCCATCAATTCGAATTTAATTCACATTAATCCTTCCTTTGAAAGAAGAGCTTCAAGTTATATTTTTGTAAAAAGTTTTACATTGAAATTAATGTTTTGAAATGAATGTACAAGATTCCTCCAACTTCATCAAACATGATAGCAAGAAGAAGAGAAACATTTTGCGAGGACACTCTAAACTTGTTTAGACAGGTGGATAATAGATTCCAGTGGTCAAGGTCATACTGGTATTATTCATCACTACCATTTCCATAAAGGAATGTGAACAAAGTTTGGACACTAGGTATTTCCTTAGCAGGATATGTACTAGAAGTTTTTGATTCTAGAGAGATAGTTTCCTAGTGTATAGACAAATATGATCAAAATCAGAGGATAATTCAACTCCAATGAGAATCGTTTATCTCTCTATCACCATCAGTTTTTAAGAGAATGTAGAAACTCCCTGATCAAACGATCACATTCAAAGGAGATGAGTCCAAGAATATCGAGACTATCATTAGCACTATAGGCCCACAAAAAAAAAAATCAATCAGCAACAAAAGAGAAAAAGAAGTCTTCGACCAATAATTTTGATGACGGAGGTGACCAAAACCCTCCTAAGGGAAATTTGGAGTGACCTCATTAGCTTCAGGTTACTAAGAGAAAAAAAAAAATTGGTCAACAAAAAGTAGAGGAGCTCACACCTAAAGATGAAGTTGTCCTTAAAGACATGGATTTAGATGTCGATATTGAAGATATAGAATTTCTCAATGATGAACAAAAAATTCAAGAAAGTTGGGAAGTTGCAACTAGACTGACAACTGAACTGACAAGTTTTCTATGAACAAGAATCTTTTACTGTACATAATGCTCTCTTTGATAAAAATACCAAAAAAAATATTTTTGAAACAATCTATTCAAAAAATAAAAGAATTTAAAGAAAATCTAATTCGGAATTAGATCTGAGCCATGTACCACCTTCTAGAATTTCCAGTATCCACAAGGTTACAAGGGAAGCGTTGGAAATGTCATTTGGCTTGACATGCTTCTCGTTATGGTTTATTCTTCAAATTTGAGATGTATATTATGAATTATTTGAACATATTAATATAATATTATAATTTGCAATCAAAAGCACATTCTTGAAAGAGCATGAAAACACACATTTAAAAGACATTAGTATATTCGAATTTCCAGTCAAAAGTAATTTAATAGAAATAGAAAATTACAATTATTCAAATGTTTAAGATGATATTATGTTCCGATTCAATCATAAAATGGTTTTAACAAAAATATTCCAAATCATATTTGGATTGAAAAAAAGTGACTACAGCAAAATTTATAAAACAAAACGAAAAATAATCAAAGCTCTTTTACATGAGTTAGTCAAAATGAAAAATAAAAAATAAAAATAAAAATAAAAATTTATTTTAAAATCAAAATTTATATTAAAATCAAAATTTATTTTAAAATAAATACTTCTATGCAATCATTTGAATACTTGAGTGTGTACTAAATTACCTACTCTTATAAAAACATTGAGAAAAAAAATACATTAAAAAATAATAGTAGAAAGTCTATAAAAAGTTGCCTACTATATTTATTTAAATTACCTACTCTTAAAAAAAAAACATTGAAAATAAAACACATTAAAAAATAATAATAGAAAGTCTATAAAAAGTTGCCCACTAGATTTATTTATTGAATATTATAATTCAAAACGATAATGGGGCTTCCATAGCTCCGTCTTTTGTGAAATTTTTTATTTCTTCAACATTGTTCTCAAGATACTAGAATAAATCCATACTCTCTCGTGTGACTTTTCCATTCTACTCATAGTTTTTCATTGGAAAGAGCCTATCCACCATGCAACATTCCAATTATTGGGCAGTTGTTGCATGAGAAATGTATGCCCATCCCATGCAGATCATGGAATGATAACACTCGTCCTTTCACCTCTTAATCATTGATCACCCCGATTTGTCACTGGCCTTCACCTCAGTTTGTCACTCATCGTCTTCATTCATGGTTGTCCATCATTCTCACATGGAGAGGGCTAGGCTCAAATCTCAAATCTGTTCTCAGTTGGCAAAATAGATTAGCAATGTAAATGCCTAATTTCATATTTAACAATAACTATTTTTAAATGATTAATCATATTTTTTTATTGTATTATTTTTTTATTAATTTTTTTATTTTTTATTTTTTATTTTTTTTAAAGTGTAATTCTTTTTATTTGTAGAGAATCGGATTACATTTTGTAGGTGCTAAAAACACATGTCCAATACTTGAGAAAACTGAGAAAAGTGTTTAGTAGCCAGAAATGGTTCAAAGTAAAAATCACTAAGGATGTACCAAAAAAAGAGCTGAGAATAAACCCAAATATACAGAAATGTATATTGAATAGAACCTAGATGGACCAGGCTAGAACGACAAACAACCCCTTCAAGAACAGGATTCAAAGGGACCACAAGAGAGACTGCAGCCATAAATGCGAAAAAACCAGAAGCAGCACGCCCAAGATGGACCTCAAAGAACTGACCCCAGTAGCACAAAATCAGCACTGCACGTCCGAGAGATGGACCTCAAAGCTCTGAAGCAAACTCCGCCATACGAAACAGAAAACCCAAGAAACCACTCCACATCACAGACCAGAAGAGAATGTAGGAGATTTCATACACCAAGACCACAAAAAATGCTCTGACATTGCATCAGGCCTGAAAAAACCAATAAAGATAGATTACTGATGGCCAAACCCTCAGAATCTTCAAGTAAAATCCTCCACACGCACACTAAAGGATGAAAATATAGAATACCATAAACCCACAGAAAAAAAAATCTCCAAGAATCATATCTAATGAGATAGTCCGAGAAGAATAGCAGAAAGGGCGGATAAAACCCAGATCTAAAGAGAGAAACTGCACATCGGCCAACTCAACCGAAGAGGACCGGGACCTCAGCAGACAAGAGTTCTGAACAAGAACATAATAAGGAATCTGCAGCAAGATCGAGACCTTCAATAAAAAACGCAGCTAAAGATACAGATCTGCCCACTAACCCACGGCGAGAGACTACACGAAACCCCGACATCGTCGAAGCAGACTTAGGAGAGAGTACACGGTCTGGTCGATCCCGTTGAGACACAGACTGCAACCACCAGAAATCGCCTGTCTATAGAAACCCACACCCTTCACTAAAAACTGGGAGAAGAATCGCACAAGCCACCTCCGGAGGAACAGAAAGGAAGAGAGGAACCTGCAACAGTTGCACCTGAAGTCATCGGGGAAAAAAACTCAAAGTTTGTGTGAGTATGCGGCTAGGGTTTCACCTCCCACCCTAAACGTTTCTTTACTTGCTACCCTTCGATTTTTGTTTTATTATATTTGAAGTTGTTTTATTAATTTTTATTTTAATTTATTTTGTACATAAGATAGAATTATTGTTATTTTTTTTAAATTTTCATTTAAAATTTTATATTTTTATAATAATTATTGTTTTAATTATAATTTTTAAGTTAAAATATTTTTAATAATTAGAATTTAGAAAAAAAAATTATTATAATAACAAATAACAAGAAGAAATTTTATTTTTGTAAAATTAAATAATTTAAATAGTTAATCTTTTCATTTTTTTTTAAAATTTAAGTATCAAAATTTTATTTTATGTTAAGTCTAAATTTGTAAAAAATAAATTGTAATTGTTTCTACTTAATATATTTACTCATTCTCTTTAAACTTCATTATTACGTTTTTATTTTATCTTAAATTTAACCTCCAAAAACTTATAGGAACTTTTAAATTCATGTTTCTAATATTTAACTACTAAATTGATTAATTGTCATTTTTTTTCTAACAGAAAATTACTCATTATATTGATATATAATTTGTTCTCTTAACAAAGTATACAAATATTTCTCAAAGCAATTCGAGTCCATAGACCATGCTCTAAAAACATATTCTACCACTAACCTAACAAAACCACAAGGTCATCAGAAATGTGAATCAGCATGCATGCCCCCAAAGGACCTCAAAGTGTTTACCAAAAACATTGAATACCCTCAATGAAGAACTCAAAGCTTTGGCTTAAACCTCTTCGTTACAAGGGGAAAGGGGACAAAAGAGACCGGAAAAAACAACAAACAAAGAATGTTATTTAAGTATAGACTATGTCGAAATCTTAGCATAGTTTTTTTATATAAAGCATTCTTCTAAATTATTCATAAATATTTTGAAGAATATAGAAATACCTCGGTTTTCCATTTTTTTCATTGCATAATTCGAGAAACCATATCGACAGTATTAAGATCCACATGATGGTTGAATAGCCAGATATAAAAATCTTTATTGTTTTAATATTTTTTTATTATCATTCTAAAAGTTAGGAAGTGGTAATTGTACAATGATGGTTCTCAATCATGTTGGTCATGTTGGTCATCTTAAAAGCTGATTTATGATTTTTTTGGCATGAATTATTAAATAGGACATCCCATTATCATTACTATAATTTGCTTTTTATTTTAAAATTTAAAATGGCAAATTCCTACTCAAGATATCGTATTCACAAATATTATGAATAGTTTAGATAGCCTAAAGTTTACAATATTATGATTTTTTTTTATTATGTAATTTAATACTTTAGTCTCACACTTATTATTATTAATGTAGTGATTAAAATTATGAAAATAACTGAAATTGAAATGAAAGAAACAAGTAAATAAACATACTATTCACATATATCTAAGAGTAGAGTAAACCCAATAAGAAGGCTAGACCTATACTATGCTCTTTTTTTCTTAATTATGAAATGAAAGTACAAAGAAAAGGGTATTAGCTATGGATTTTCCATACACATTGTGGTTTAAATGGATACTAAAGAATCCTCTACCTTTTGTGTTATGCTTCCCTACGAAATTTGGGGATATGGTTTGGTCACATTAAATTTGTAATTTTGAGATATATTTTCTTGAACAACAAAGGTAATATTACATCACTCCATATTCTTTCCTAAAAATGCCTAATCTTGGGATAATATGAATCTAGCCTAGTGACTTAGTAAATTAAAGTCATATTAAACTTGTAATTTTGAAATAGACGTCAATGGTATATGATCACTAATGGAAAGAATAACTCGTAGTTTTAGAAAATATAGGGTAATAATGACTATGTTGAAAGTGTGTTAAACAAAGAGGATTTCCAAAACAAATTGCAGTTAATGAATACTTGTCCACGTTTTAACTTACTCCCATACATTTTTACAAATACTTTTATATAAAAGTATGAAAATGTTTTCTTAAACTATTTTATTAATAATTTTATAAAATTAATGTCGAAATTCTTAAGAAAACATTAAAAAATTATAACTTTGAAAAAACATATCAATTTATTTTAAGTTTCAAACATTTGAAACAAAACTTTATTTTTTAAACCACCAAATTGTCTAGAGTTAACAATTTTCTTCTTTTAAAGTAAAAAAGGGGTTGATTTTAGGGTCTTATAATCATATGGGTGTGAGTTTAGTTTCGAGTTTCAAACATTTAAATCAAAACTTTGTTTTTTAAACCACCAAATTGTCTAGAGTTAACAATTTGCTTCTTTTAAATTAAAAAAGGGGTTGATTTTAGGGTCTTATAATCACATCGGTGTCAGTGAAACAAAAATACAAAGTTAATATATAATAATTCTCCAATATGGCATCCACTCCTAATTCGTTGATTTATTGAAAGGGTGAGCGGAATAATTAAAAGAAGAAATTTCCTTTTGTAATGAAACCATTATTTGATGAGTATTGTTGAGAGGATTGATTTGTTTTTCATGGTGACTTTTGCAATTTGAACTCTATATTCAATGTATACTAGAACACATTCTCAAGAGAAAGGATGTTGAACAATTATAACTCCTTTAAATGTGTAGTCACTTGATGTTGTAGTTTTTCCTTCGGGTCTCTCCAAGGTAATAAATGTGATCTATGGTGTTTAATTGATTGTGTGGTTGATAATTGTTGTTTGCTTGCTTCATTATAGTGTATCCCTATATGTATTGCCTTGATTGGAGGTCACATACATTTCTAACTACATGGATTTCACCTCAAATTAGCCAATTAATGCTACCATGATTTCCTTTACACAATCAATCCTCCACATCATCTTTATCGATGGTTCGAATTGTGGTTTATACCTACAATACTATTACTAATTTGTTGGAATCATTGGATTGGAAATCCTCAATTTCTCAGCGTTGTTCAATGTTTACATTTAAGGCGTGCTCTTTAATTGAATTACAAGTTTAGAGTTCATTTCATAGTGTGATGTGTAACCATATGCAACAACTTGGGATTGCATTTTATACTATGTACAAAGTCTAAGGAATGCCACCTACAATCATCCCTTTGATTTGGTTTGCCACATATATGAAGATGCAATTAAAACCATTCAAGTCAATATAATCCAAGATGCATTTTCAAAGTTCATCTCCAAGCTAATGTACATTCCAATTAGTTGCAACCATCAGCCCACATGCATATGAATACACATATTAAACGTATCATGGTTATAGTGATAGCAATGAAGATGAGTAGTGTTTTCATTTGTAATATTGTATGCACACACACACACACACATAGATGTATGTATGCATGTATATGCATATATCTTGAATATGTATAGGTGTGGTTTATTAAGCACATTTATATAACTAAAATTATATACTATGTTTGTAAAAAGCAATGTTATTTATTATATCTATAAAATGGTATGTACACGAGTCAGCAAGATCTCATTATTCTCATCTTTGTCCCAAATTTTAATGTATGATGTTATGTTATTTAGATTATAGAACATTGGATCACAAAAAATGGATTATAATGCAGTGTTGAGTATTAGAGAACACTCACAAGTCTTTATAAAAACTCAATGTTGCATGTGTTGGTCTCTAAAACTTCAAACTTTTATAGGTATTTTGTAGATGGGAAAGTGGGAAGACATTATGGAGTTGGACACTGAAGACCCAGAAGATATGATAGAATTTTCATCTAAATATTTGACATGGGAAAAAAATGTAGGGGATCAAGTCGTTATTATTCCATATATTCGACTTGAATATTTTATAGATGGGGAGCAATCGGATGAAGATCATCCCACTCAATTTGTTGTTAATACAAAGTGATCTAAAGAAGTGGAGATTGTATGTACCCAGATTAACACATATCTGGAATATACTATGTGAGCCTTTATTTGTTTAATATAAGTATAACATTTTCATTCAAGTGCATTATCAAAAACGAGTGTGGACATTTTTCTAATTTGTTATCATTGTTCTTATCTAGTTATTGGTGTAAATATGGCTCTGAGTCCACTCGTAAACTCCCAATTGGTGAGATAGCAATGAATCCAAAAGGATCAACAACAAAAAAGTGCAAACAACGCCAAAGCATCAAAGTTGGTTGTAGATGTCACTTCATCATGTATCGAATTTATGTTCGTCTAAATGATGTCGTTTTAATATACATTGAGTGTAGGCATATTGATAAATGCAGTGTTATGTGTCACGGGAAGAATGCAGTGGGTAGACTTGAAACATTCATGTATGCACCACATTTATCATTCAATATACACGCTAGTGTGGAAAAGATGATTTAAGATGGTTTTAATGTGACAATGGTTTGGGACAAATTCATCTCCAATGTGGAGCACCAATCAAGTGAGTTATTCACAGGGGTAACTAGGGATACCTTAATGATGAGGAAGGATATTTATAATATTTACCATAATATTAGAAAGAAAGAATATATGAAGGATGAGAGTGATCCAACATGTGTTGATTGTTGGTACAATCAGTTTCCAGATTTTTTTTTTCTATCAAAAGAAAAATATTGTGCAAAACATACCATTTATTATAAGCATGCAAACACATTGGAAGTGTTCCATCATGGTGAGGTATTTACACAACAATTCTATGTCCATGGATTCCACATTTTAGTACCAATATGTATGGGGTACATATTATAGATTTTTTCATTTCTTTATGGCGATCAAAATGAATTCTTATGTATTCACTTTGATATTTATACTTATGTGATTTGAATGTAGTATCAACTTTATACATTAATTTTATTCGATAAACATCGTAATGGTGTACCAATGGCTTGGGTGATTTCATCACGTAATACTACATATGATATTCGCAAATGGTTTTCATCGTCATTTTCTATGGGAGTGAAAGAACGCCCAGATTGGAATGTATGAGAATTTATCACAGATGATGTCGTAGTTGAGATTCAAGCATTAAGGTTCCACATTTGTTGTTTTTCGAAAGAAATAGAAAAAGTGATGTTACATTCATATAATTTACTGTCTTCTAATATATTACCATTTCAGGAGTTTAACCAATTCCCCCATCCTTCTATGTGTATGGCATGTCCATCGAGCATGGGCCAAACATGTTGGAAGAAAAATCAAAGTCAAGTAAAACAAAGTTCGCATGTTTCGTGCATTAGGAGAAATCATGCACTCATGCCAGGATGATAACTCTATGCGAAAAGATGTTGCAAGAATATTTCTTGAATGCAGTGAACAGGACAAATTTCTAAAATATTTTGACACCACTTGTTGGCCCTTGACCAAGTTTTGAGGATCCTTGGTCATGTCTGACCTTTTTTGGGATTTCGACAGGATGTCGAAGGAGGAGCGCAAGTCGAATCGGAGGTCGTGGGATCTCAACCCCCTTTTTAGGGCTTTTTGGGTTTTGGGATTATGTAACGAGTATGGGGATGTTGGCCCATGGGTTTACCCATTGTTGGGCTCCAACCTCCTGATGTAAATTAGAGTGCAATTGATTGTCAATCCAGTGTTTGTAAGACTTAGAGGCACATCCAAAATATATGGATTTGGAGATAAATTTTGTTCTTTCAATGGAAATAAATCAAAGCTAACCTAAGTGCTGAGTATGAAAGGAAATTCTAAGCTTCTTTAGAGAAGGTGTATTCATAGATCTCTTACCATTAATCATCAATTAGAGTAAAAAAAATTTCAACTAGTTTTAAGTATTCAAAATAGTAAGCATTCAAACTAAACTAGAAGCTTATAAATGTCTGAAAGGATAAATTATTTTACAAGAGATACATTCTTTGCTTTCCCACATTCATCAGCCAGATAAATTGATCAAATAAAACAAAACAGTGTTATCTACAACATAATGTAAACTGAACTAAAGCTCATACCAAAATTTGCTTGAAAAGAATGAAAAAGGAGAAGTGTACTATCTTAGCAAAGGGGGCCCTCCACTGCTTCACTTGTACACCTAAGTCGTCTCAGCTAAGAAGGAATTTCCATTAGTATTCACATAATCATCTCATAGACATCATCAAGAAAAAAACACAAAAATGATCTCAAGACTGCAAATTCAAAGTTTTCTTCATTAACATAATGATGTTATACTAGTCCATGTCTTGGAGTATTTATACAAGAGTTTTGAAACTGATGATGCTAAGAAACCTCCTAAAGATAATGATCAGATCCATAAAATATGATAGGAAGGTCGAATACCCCCTTCAGATCCATAAAATATGCACAAATCCCAAGAAAATCTAAAACTGTCCATGATTTAATGCTAAAACAGGGTATTTTCTGCTGAAGTGGCCCTGTTTGACCAATGTTGACCGGACACTTGGAAAGCTCAGATATCGAAGCTGATAGGTATTCATCCATCCTTGTACATCAAGGATCATGACCCATGTCTCAGATTTCACCTAGCTATCCTGCAAGTACATGAACCTTGGAGCAATTACTGGATTTAGACAAATCCTGTAATTTCTGATATATTTTCAATTTTAATGCTAAAAAATTTGAAAATTCAATTCTTAAGCTAAGGAATGATAAATGTACCTTGCATAAGCTATTTTATGGAAAATATGGAATAATATGAAGGTAAAATGGATTTTTTTGGAGGCAAAAGTATAGTTTATGGAGTGGAAGGAAGCATAAAAATGTACTCAACACCCATGCTTAGGTCTATTTTGTAATATATAAATAAAAATCTAGGCGATGTAAGAAGTACCCGTAGTTGAGTGCTAGTACTAGCTATGTGCAAGAAGACATGATTAAGACTTGCAGAGCTAAGTGAAAGTCATTTGTAGTGCTTTGTGCGCAGACTGTGTAAGGCTTTGTGCCTAAAACTAATTGAGGAAGGAGGATCTGGTGGAGGGCACGCAGATATCCTATCCTATGCGGGGTAGGATTTGACGCGTTGTGCCTATAGAATATTGACAGAAGCTAATAAAGAAGATGAAGAGTTGGTGGACGTAGCCCCAGGGTGGGGGAGAACCACGTATATCATGTGTTGTGAATGCTTTGTGCTTTATGGTTGCTCTCTTGTTTATATGATTAAATTCTTTAGTGCGCTATTAGATGATAGATGAATCTAATATGGTAGCTTAGTGATGAATAAATGTGCATGAATGCTAGATATGATCTATGGTAGTATGCTTAGTGCTTGATTCTATTGAATCTATGACAATGTCGCACTGATTTATTACTAGGGTTTAGCTGCAACTAAGACTGCATGTTGATGAACTATAATTACTAAGTACTCTGTTAAGGTGTTACAATCACAGATCTGTGTACAAGCTAAGGTTGTAAACATATGATTCCTGCAACCACCCCTGCCTCTACCTCGGGTGAGACTTCATCTGCGTCACAGGTGTTGCCGAAAGGGTCGATAGTTAGGGTTTTGTTGGTGCGTTGTTGTAGCGTTGAACCCTGGGTTTGCCCCTGTGCCAACAAATGGTTCTGTTTCCGAGACCCGAAACCATGATTGTTGGGAACTGAGGAAGGATAATCTTTGTGCAAATATTGGACCTAGATTTGTGATTATTGGGAACTGAGGAAGGATAAGCTTTGTGCAAAGATCAGACCTGAAAATATGATTGCTAGGAACTGAAAAAGAGAAAATGTATGTGCATAGAACTTTTTCCCTAGTACGCAGTACTACTTGACCTGTGAAGCTTTGTGCCAAGAAGAAGGGTCAAATCTGAAGAAAAGAGGTAAGATATGAAAGCTTTATGCTCTGATAAAGGTAAAAGTGAGAATTTTTTATTAAAGAGGTAAGATCTGTAAGCTTTGTGCTTTTTTAGAAGTAAGATGAGTGAAATTTTTTGTTTCTAAAGTATGGATCTGGGTATGCTTGATAAATTTTGTCTTAGCTTGAAAAGTAGGGCACAACTAGAAGAAAGAAGATTTGATATAAGTAGATCTAATAAGAATAGTGAAAGATATGTTATACTTATGCATAGAAAGAATGTTTGGACTAACAAATGGATGCAGGATCCTAGAAAGGATTTTTTGCAGGTTAGCTATCATGATCCTAGTGCGTAGTACAGGAAAGGTTGGGGATCATTTAAAAGAAAATGAGGATTAACCCTTTGTTACAGTTGTAGAAGACCATGACATATTGCTAAGAAATGCCCTGGTAGAAGACCTAGTTGTCTTTGTTGTAAAGCTACGGATCATGAAGTTTTGGATTTCCTTAGAATGATTGCTAAGATTGACAGAATGAATATGAAACAAGAAGACCCTAAGGAAGATCAAGACACTGATACCATGGAAGAACCCCAGAAAAAATCAGAGGATGTATTGCTACAAATGAAAGAAACCCTATATGGTCACCAAAATATTATCTTATCATAGATTTTCAAAGAAAAAGAATACATAAAAACAAGAATAGGAGACTTTGACATTGATTGTGTTCTGGATTAAGAAACACAGGTAAATATCATGATAGAAAGAACTTTGGAAATTTTAGGAAAGCCTGTTGTGATTCCTTCGTTAGGAGGAATAAGATTATTTAGAGGAAAGATGATAACCCTATGTGGAAGAATCACCCAGACATCTATGAGTGCTCATGGAACTTCGACAGAGGAAGAATTTGAGGTTGTTAAATTTATTGAGAACAATGCCCCATTTTCTATGTTAGTAATAAAACCTTGGATCGAAAAGGATCAAGCCAGAAGAAAAGAAGATGAAGTCTTAGAGCAGAAGAAGCAAAAATTAAAAGATTTCATGACTAGGAGGATTTCCCATTTGATTGAAGAACAATAGAACAGATCGAAGTTATTCAGAACCAGAAACTTGGATGTTGAAGTTGAAAGGACACACGAGGATTTGAGACACCTATCTGTACAAGAGAGTAGAGCACCTACACTAGACAAAGAAGAAGTACTTCCCTTGAACCTTAGTAAATACCATCAACAACACAAAGTTACTATGCCAAGAGAAGATAAGAATCAAAATGGAAAAAGGGATACCAGAAAGAAAGCTAGAAGCTTAGCAAGAAGAAAGCAAATTTAGAAAAATTACAAACAACACCAGAAAGAACTCCGTAGAAGGAAGGATTCCAAAATTTGAACTTTGTTGGGATATCAATAGAGAACAACATGGCACTTTTCCATGCTAAAGCAATATGACTGTTGGAGGAATTATGACCATTAGCTCGACACTTTCGAATGGGTAGAACAACAATTATGACCAGAAAGCTCACCATCAGACCGTTGGGACTACGCCGTAATGGACTAAACTACATTAATGAAGCCTTCTCAGTCATTGGAGAGATCTGTTACCTAGTTGTCTACTTATTCCATCAAGCCTTGCATCGAGAACACTTTTTCCACCCATGATTATCTGAGCCCGGAGATTAGTTTATTTTGCGCAGTGATCATTGAGCTATCACCATCCATCCCATTGCATTGAGTAGTTGATTTTCAAACCCGAGATATTCGACCAGGAGCATTTATGTCTGAAGAACTTAGCACAGTTGAAGAGTCTGTGAAGGATATACTCGTCGACCTCATGACTGAAATATTAATGTCTGTGGTTGTACAAGCTTCATCGATGAGAGGAGTGCAAGCCTCCCCGTCAACTACTCGTGGATCCAAACCATCCCGAGTTGCAACTGAGAAGAGAACCAAGTACCGAGATGACCTAGAAAATGAGAAGTTATTATTGTCCATCCTACCCAATTACATCCCACCCCTGGCCGGTGTAGTGAGTCGCGATAGTGTCCCAAGGGACTTCCACTACACCGTCATCACTGCGTATCTCCTTAAGGGGATACACGTAGTCAAACCATAGCTAGAGAGGATTCTGACCTTGAAGATTAGTGACTATAACCTGGGAGACCATAAGAGCTATGGCATGCTCGCACCTCACAAATATCTAACCAAGATGAAGGGAAAGAAGAATAAAATCATCCCCCAGCCATGGACCATGAACCTCGTGCAGTCTACCCTGTTGAATGTAATGAAAATCCCACATTTTGGAAGGCACCTGGACGTTAATGCCCGCGTTAATATCCTATTGTCATGCTTCCGCAGTGGCTATCTATGGTTGAACAAGTGTATCACTGTCGATCCGGCATTGATCCATAGGATCACCAGACTAAGCATGCAGGGACTAGACCCACAAGCATTCCACCTAGGAAAATTTTTAGACCACGCCTTGGCACATACGATTAAAGAAACATACGGTGATGTTGAGAAGGGGACTGGAGGATACAAGGTAGTCTCCATATAGAATGGCATAGTGCACTTAGCATGCCAATTAATTGCAAGAAAGATGGTAAGGAAGAACAGACCCATGCAGGTCACATGGTTTGTCGTTGACCTTGCTGGGAAATGCGTGGAAGGCCTACAGATGAATTGGGCAAAGTATCTAGTTAACCAACTCGAACTGGATTGTCGTGAAGCTCAGGATTAGGTATATGAGTTTCACTCTAGTTGGCTCCTGATCCTCATCGCGTTTACTTCTTGGGAGATGCTGGAAGGTGCGACCTTTCCTGACATCGATTCATTTGATCCGCTCGCTGCGAAGTTCACTATGCTCTGGTATTCGAGTGATATGGCAAGTAATTTTATTAACGTTTAAGATGTTGGCAAGTAATTTTTATTATTCAAAGAATAAGTTTTTTTTATAATTCATCTAGTTTTGTCTTCATTGATGAAATATGTTGATCTTTACGGTCGTAATTTAGGGGAAATAATTATTTTTTTTCTATTTTTATATTTTTTCTCCTCCACACTATATCATTTCATTTTTAATTTTTTTTTGACAAAGAGTTACCGAGAACAAATTGAAGGCATTCTTTTTAAGGAGGGAAGTGAGAAGAGCTACAATCTTTCCATAATTATGAACAAACTTCCTATAATGGCCTGTTAAACTCAGAAAACCATGCAAGATCTTAAGAGTTTTAGGGAAAGGACAATCTTGCATAGATTCAATTTTCTTAGGATCTACTCGAACACCATGCTTGCCAACAATATGACCTAGGTATTCCACTTATGAGGCACCAAAGGCACATTTAGATTGTTTGAAGAAAAGTTTGTTCTTAGAGAGTAGATGGAGAACTGGATTCACATCAGAGAGATGGGATGACCAATTTTTACTATAGATGAGAATATCATCAAAGAAAACTAAGACAAAATTACGAAGAAAAGGACGAAAGACATGATTCATAAGACTTTGGAAAGTGGAAGGAGAATTACACAATCCAAAGGGCATTACCAAGAATTCATAATGACCCTCATGAGTGAGAAATGAAGTCTTGGGAATGTCTTATTATTTCATACGGATCTGGTGGTAGTCGGAACGTAGATCCAAGTTGGTGAAGTACTGAGCACCACTCAATTCATCTAAGAGGTCATCAATGGTAGGAATGCAGAATTTGTCTTTGATTGTGAGTTTGTTGAGGGTGTGGAAATTAGGACACATGCACCAAGTACCTTCTTTCTTGAGTACCATTACCACGGGGGAAGAATAGGGGCTAGTACTGGAACGGATAACACCGACTTCTAGTAATTCATGAACAATTTTCTCAATTTCATTCTTCTGGGCAAAGGGATGATGATAAGGTCAAACATTGGGAGGAATACTGCCTTGAATGAGAGGGATGGAGTGATCATGGATGCCACAGGAAGGGGGAAGTGATTTGGGGGTGGTAAAAACAACTTGGTGGTGGGAGAGGATAGATTGGAGGTCGGGATGCACAGAAGGTGTCTCAACAACATGAATGGAGTTGAGTTGGAATATAATTCTTGAATGACCTTTTTTGAGGAGATTTTCCATGCAATGGGAATTGATGATCTCGTGGGAGTCTACTATGATGCATTGGAACTTATATTGTTGTCCCTCTTGTTGGAATTGCATGGTTAAGTTCTTAAAATCCATGATAATGGGGCCTAATGTGCGTAACCATTTGGAACCAAGAAAAATACCACAACCACCCATGTCTATAGAAAACATATGGAATTTCAGGTGATGTTGACCAATTTGGAGTCGCACATTTTCACATCATCCCCCACATTTCATGGAACCACCATTGGAAATAACGATTTGAAAATTATAAATGGCATAGATCTAACAATTGAATTATTGGGAAATGTGGCGATGAATAAAGTTATGGGTGCAACCACTATCCACAAGGATGTTGACTTTACGATTTTTGATGTAACCAATTAACTTGAGAGTCTGGGGAGCAGAGAAGCCAGTGAGGGCAATAAGTGAAATCATCGGGTTGACTTTGGGTGGTTCAGAGGGTAGGGTGAGGTCAGATGGCGTTGATAGTTTTTCCACCGATGGAGCAACTACATCTTTGTCAGGAATATCCTCAGTCACGACCATAAAAATATTTTGTTCCTTACACTTGTTCCTATGAAACAAATTGTCATCACAATTATAACAAAGACCCTTGAGTTGGTATTCAACGATTTCAACCCTGGTTAATTTTTGGATCTTGAGGGGAGTTGCAGGAGGAGAAAAATTAGTGGGTTTAGGGTGAGGAGGAAAAGAGGGTTTGCGGGTCTGGGAGGAGATAATATGTTGGGCTTCCTTGGCTCGTTGAGTTACTTCCAACCAAGTCTGTGGTCATGCCATGAGAACATGGGAACGAATTTAATCTTTGAGGACATTGATAAAGAATTCCCTAAAGAAGGCATCAAACATGCCCTCTGTTATGAAAGCCAAGTGCTCAAAGGCGGAAATAAAGTCTTCCATTGTCCCAAACTGCTTTAACTTGGTCAAACGACCTAAATGGTGGGTGTCAGAGTCAAAGAGTTCATAAATTTTGGCCACAAACTGTGTCCAAGCAACATACCCTTGGCGTGCCTTCTTTCACCATTTCCACCATTTCCATCATTTTGGATCTAGATATAGGACACCATAATGAAGCTTGGCTAAATCATCACTAATGCCATGCAAAGAGAAATAATGTTCCATTTGGGTGACCCAGCCTGTGGGATCTGATCCATCAAATTTGTTCACCTCAATTATGGGTAGGCGGAGGTCTCGAGAAAAGTGGGTAGTATGAGAACCTTGGTAATGGGAAGAGTCATGGTCATCTTGATAATATGGTTGTTCAGAAGAGGAAGGTTTCTAGAAATGGCCCATGAAGTGTTCAAAGGTGGATTTGATGCCTTTTAGGTATTTGATGTGGGAACCCTGTTCCTTGAGGATATCAAGAGTCAAATTGATTGAGCTAATGTTGGTAGTGATATTCTTTATGTCGTCCTTCTTCTGGTGGTTGTCCATAATCAAGGAATTGATTTCTTGGGCTCTTGTGGTAGCCATTTGGAAAAAAAGGGAAGGAAATTGGTATAGGGGAAACAAAAGGGGTTTGGAGTGTTGGGTGAGACCACTGAGAAGAAGGGTGTCAATTGATAGGTACCACTGCGATTAGGGTGAAAAGGGGGATCCAATGGGATGGGAGTCAAATAAGGGTGTCAGAGAAGGGTCGGGTCCACAAAAAAATTATGGTAAAGAATGATAGGTATCACTAGGATAGGGGAAAAGAGAGGAACCCAGTGGAATAGGTCCCAAATAAGTGTGTCGACGAGACCACTATACTCCTACAGAGTTATACTCCAACATGAAGAATAATGTAGTGATTAAATGACCAAATTCTTAACAGGAAGAAATGTGTAGTAATTTCACAACCCAAATGCAGAAGACACAATTGCGTGACAATAGATCTTGTATGTTCTACTTTTGTTTCTGCCCCAAGGGTTAGGGTATTCAAGGGTTATATAGAAAAGGGTTTTCCCTGTGCTATAGCTCTCTGATATACATGCAGGGTCCAACAGTAGTACTCGGCCCAATATCTCAGGGCACCAACTAAGGAGGCTAGACAGTGCCCTTAGTCGTACTACCCAACTACCCAGGTACTAGAGAGTATATTCCCAAGTGTTTTTCTCAGTGGCACTATAGAAGTCAGGAGATTGATTGGTTTATCTATGGAGGGCTTCAGGAGATCTAGGTTGATCCATATACAGGTGTTTTCAGATGCGCTACCACTCGAAGGGTTACCAACATGGGTTACAAGGGTGGCCAACATATGTGAGCTTAAGTACCACTTATATTTCCTACGTGTAAGAATCCCTGACCATGGGTTTATGCACGTAATGATGGATCTTTGTATCTTTAAGATGAAGGAATACGTCTCTACCCTAAAAACAATTAGCCCACAATTTTCTGCCAAGGAAGGTGCTTTGATACCACTTTTAGTATTCCAGATATCAAATAGTATGTAAAACATAAATAATTAGCTAGAAATGGTAGATAAACAATGATATAACCACACTAATACCACAATAATACTAAAATAATACCAGAATAACACCAGAAAGAGCACTTTGATTACTGAGAGCAATGTTCACTTGCCTCTTCGAGGGGTCAACCTCCAACAGAGAATATCTCTATTACAATAATATCCAAGACAAGATTTCTCATATCCTCTACTTCTATTTATACTAAATCTATCTCTCCAAAAGAAAAATCTAGAGGAATATTGTTCTAGAAGTGGAAGCTTCTATTATGTCTTCCTACATTTGACTTATTCTTCCTTGTTGCTAGGCCTTATTAATATTGGGCTTTATTACATGGAATTATATTATTCTACCTACGTGAGGGGTTAGGGGGGTTAGGTCCCTAACATCAATGTTCTGCCAAAGATGACATGGGAAGCTATGGGGGAGCCTACATTGGGGTACTCACCTATCTAGTTGAAGTTATCAAATCAACATAGAGTGGTGCTAATTGGAAGATTGAAGGGGATACCATTATATCTAGATGGTGTGCACACCATGG
>SNQJ01S0064663.1:39212-52094 GCA_010110895.2 Picea sitchensis
TAAATTAATCCACCCATCCTTCTCTCTCTCTCTCCCCTCCCCCTCTCTTCCTCTATCTCTCCACCTTCCTCCCTCTCTTTCCCTCCCTCTCTCCTTCATTCCCACACGATTTATTCATCTCTCTCTCTATGTATCCATCCATACCTCTCTCTCTCTCACACACACACTCCCCTATTCCCCTCTCTCTCACACAAACACACTCCCCTATTCCCCTCTCTCATTCCCTCCCTCCTTTTGTCCCTCTCTCTCTCTCTGACAACTCTTCCCCTGTTGACTCACAGAATTGCCAAATAACCACCAATCTACAAATAGTTGCAAGACATGATTTAAAAAAAAAGTATTTATCTATCATATATAAATATTTAACTATAGGTGGTACCGCTTAGGTACAAGGAAAGGATGTCTATTTTCAAATATTGTTAGGATAACGACATTGTTAATGTATTCAAATATAATGGTTTCTCCTTGTTACTTTCAGTTTGATTATGAACTCCATTTATTTTTTAACTGGAAAGAAAGAAAAAGGATTTTGTTAATAGAATTTCAAAATTCCATGTGTTGCATATGCTTTAATCATCAGATTATTTTATGGTTATGATGTTGAAACTCAAAACAGGCTTCATTGTGGGATCATAAGTCATAAAAGTGTTCGTTTATTCTTTATGCATACAATACCTCACAAATAAATGAGCACAAATGGTTAAAGTTTTAATGCATGGTATATTTAAAAGAGTGGTCAATTTAATTTTTACATGTATAGTATGTTAATATGGTTTACTATGTTTAAAACCTTGCCTATTTTTCCAAATTCCATCACATAGAACAAATATTGGTTTTATGTAAAAAAAGGTGTCACATTATAGTCAAAGGGTTGTAATTTTTATTGAACTTTACATATGGTATACTATATGAACTCAACCTTCACATTGTTATCCACCATGTTGTTCCTGAGTTTATACTTTAAGGCTCTAAAGTATACTGTCAAGGCATCTGAAAAGATAGAGGGAGATGACGATAAGAAAAKATATGATAAAAAGATGAGGGCTATAGTTGGTTCCTCAACTGTATTTGTCGAAATTCCTAGTTTTCCTGGATACTGATATCTCTCTCAATTGCCACCCATGAACGTTCTAACTCAACCCAATTATTTGTTGTTTGTAAGAGAGTGTTAAATAAATTTAGGGCGATGTTGGTTTGATCTTAAAGGTTGGGTTTGATGTTAGGCTGCCTTGCAACTAGTACTATCATGAAGGGTAAAGTAAAGAAGAAAAAGTTCTCATGTTTTTTTTTTAGGCTTGTTATCTCTATTCCACAATACAATGAGAATTATGTCAACACCCAAATAAATAGGATGACTAAATTGTAGGACTTTTCTTGTATCCGAGTCAAATTTTAAAGAAAATAAACATGTATGGTATGAAGAAAAATATAAAACTATTAGCAAAGTGAGGCATCAATTTCAAAGGAACCTCGGATAGTAACAGAAAACTATGAAATGAGAAAAGTATTAATGAAGCATATGATGTTGAAATCTAAATATCTACAGGTCTTATATCTATTGATAACAATCACAGAGGAAGAACTGTAATTGATTTAAATAAAAAGAATAATAATTTCCACAGTAGAGGTTTTACTAAATTGTAGCCAAGCATTCATTAGTTAAACATATGAAAGAAAGATGAGATGACAGGGAAACACATAACTTAGAGGTGACAATATTTGGAATCTTCAATCTGCATTTCTATTAATTTAGAGTCTCTTAAAAATTACTTCGTCAAAAATGCCCTTTTTAGAGAGATCAAAAAGCCTATTGTCAATCTTCTCTCCTTTTATTTATGCAAAATCATCACTACTTGATCATTAGTGATCTCATATTTTTTAGGGAAAAAGAAGGGAAAATAGTTACAAGACTACAACCTTAAGCATTGCATGATTAACATTTCGTTGGTCTATCATTTCAAAAGTATAAGACTTTGAACGACACTTCACTGCTTAGTTGAAGTCTCTCCCTCTTTTGAAGCTATACATTCAACACACTTCTCTAAAAAATGAACAAAAATTCCAGGTGGTGTCGGGAGATATTTAGTTTCAAGTAGATAAAACTTTCTTTGTATATTTGGAAACTAGTCTTCAAAACCTTTATCGACAAATCTGATCACGTGTAACTTTAAATTAGACTATATCAACCATTTGTCTATCTGATTGGTATTGATCTCGCTCCACTATGAAATTTCTGCTTGAACCTCCTGTGAACTCTCTTTGTAGTACAAATGTTGTTTCAGAATGTTTATTTTCCCTAGTAGTCCAGAGCAGTCATTTCTTTCCAATCCTAATGCTTGCTTATCCAAAGAATCAAAGATTCCATCAGAGTCATCTTTGATTTCTTTGATTATCTTCTTGTTTTCAACTATGTTTGTTTCCCACGCTTTGAGAATAATGTCTCCTCTTATCTGTTCTGTGACAAAAAGTTTTAAATCTTTCGGCATATCCCTATTCTTTGAACATGCAACTGCCTTCTGAAAAGTATTCCTTGCTTCTTTAGCCACTTTTTCTAGTAAAATAATGTTATCAAGAGATTTTCTTGCCTCTTGAAAATAACGCTGGATGATCTCTATTTTGGAGATCAATTGTTGCTTCTCATCTTCTATCTTTGTATGAGCTTCTAATGAGAGGGATTGAAAATCCTTAAATTCTACGACCCGACCTTCTATCAAACTCAATTTAGCTTGTAATTGTTTAACAAGCTCACTATGTTGAGTGACCTGTACTTGACTTACCTGTATCCTCTATTTCATTTCGTCCAGGCTAGCTTTGAGTGACTAGATTTCTTGCCTTTTAGTAGCTCTGGCCTATTCCAGTCTTTTATCTACCTCTTCTTTAATGTTTTTCTCAGCATTCTTCAACTGATCCTGCAATCGAGCTATCATGTGGTTACTCTTCTTTATCCTTGTTCTCATGCTCTCCATAGTAAAAAAAAATGTTGTTTCCATGGCTCCCATGGAGCCTCCTACCTCTGTAGCGAAATCCTCCTCCTCTAGTTTCTGGCCATCTATCTTGACCCTATGCTTCTTCACCATACCCCCTTCTCTCATATCCATTTCTTGCCTTACAATAGCCTTCCTCTTCTTGCTGAAAATATAATCGGAAGGAGGGATTTCATCTCTAGAAATAGGGGTAAGGTCACCAACATATATATCTCCCATCTGTGGGAGTCCAAAGGTGGACTGTAAAGGAGTTAGGGAAGTTACAGGACTTCCTAGCTCTGTAGACCTTGTTTCACCGATATCCTCAGGTATAATTATATCAACAGCAGGTGATGAAGGAGGAGTAGACTTACTGGACTCCGGAGGTGTCCTGGACCTCCTCTATGCTTCTGTCTCTGGATTTTTTGTTTGTAAGGCCTCTTCATTTTGTGAAGATCCTTCAGTCTCCTAAGGAAATTTTTCAGTATTAACTGTATCTTGTGTTTATTGTCCAAAAACTGGAGGAGAATCTTCTTGTTCCTGAGGAGGGATAATTTCTTCACCTTCCAGCACTTTGGGCATTCTGCTCCGTCTGTGTTTTTGGAAGATCACTGTCTATACCATTTCTAACACCTTCTCATAGGTCTTAGTCCCTTTGAACAAGTCGTCAAAAGGAGACTTATCATGTTCATATGCCTTCATATTATAGTGGGCCATGCGTTTTCTCACCAACTGGTAAGGATCATGCTTCCTATGTTCAAGGTTTACCAATTTAACTTCCTCTAGTGCTGTCGCTTCAACTTTGGAATGACCTAAGTTGAGAAATGAAAATTTCTCAATCTGAACAGGAAAAACTGACCAAAATTTCTTTTGATCCGCTTTTAGTTCTATCCCAATTCCACCTGCTACTATTTGATGAGCCACCTCCCTGCAGACTAGTCTATCAGGGAGGAATTTCGGTAGGGCGTGTGGGGGAATTGAACACCCGAAAACTCTAATGTATGAAAAATTATCCTCTATGAACCAGTCAGCAACTACCCTGAGGTTTCCTGTGACGGACTCTAAGATGCAGGGAGGCGCACAACTGTACAACATCCGATGTAGTGGTATCACCATGAAATGACAAATTTCATAGAATGAATCCTTGTCATTTTCTTCCAAAAGTTTAGAATGATATTCATGAATTGGCTCCAAGTAAGTAGGATTCCAACTAAAATTCATCAAAGGGAAAGGAGTTGAGAAGCATATAGCATCCATGATGTATGCCGACATATAAAAGTCTATTTATCGGCCTTTTGATCTTGCAGTCTGATATTACATGACCTCCTTTGCCATGTTATTAGATAAAATCTTATCCCAATTGAAGTTGTAACATTTTGCTTCCTCGTGCAAAAGAGGTAACCACTCTGCAGGGAAATGGGTGGGACTTTTCTTACCGAAAATTCTACATAACATCATCGCCACATAAATCATATAATCATTCAATGTGGTTGTGACCTAAATAGCATGGGTGTCATCCCTGAATTTTCCATCGTTTCACCACCAGTCCTTGATTATGTCAGGATAGGTTTAGTCTGCCTCCAAACATTCTTTTCTTTGAGGATTACTCACAAATTCTTGATTATAAACATACTTGGGACCGGGGGATAATTTATACATTACTTGTACATGTTTCGGTCTGAAAGAGCCAATGATGACCCCTCGGTTATCCAGAATGTTGCTCATCTATATGTCAGTTCGCTCTAAGGCCCAACTGATCATGTCATTATAAGTCGTAAGCCATGGYCGTGTAGCTATTTTGTGGAGCTCGGAATCCGCTATATCGTGAAGCTTGTTCTTGAAGTCATGAGGGAAATTTTTAATTTCATAATCCATAGTCTCAAAAATTTGTTTCCAAGATTTTATGGAATCGATGGCATGTGGTGTTKTATCAGATATAACGTCTTCGTCTGGACTGAAGCCTTCTTCATTCTCTTTKCTTTTCTTGGGTTCCTTCTTATGCACCATGATACCTGTGCTGGATCAAAAACCCGTTTACAAAGAAAGTGCGTATAAAACCAGGTAAACATGACATGCATTAGATGCAAAGGATAGTTATGAAGTTCAAACATAAGACTTTATTAACCTTCAATTTCGCGTTAAAGTGACTATACAGATGCAAACGAAAAGAACTTAATTCTTTTTAATGGAAAGATGTGCCTAGAGATACGCTTTCATGTCTAAAAATATCTTCATTTATCCGTTATTAATGTCGTTGTATATCCGCGATTTCGAAACTGAAGTTTCAAAAATCACCGCCTTCTTCAATTTCCGAAATGCAAAAGGTAGTTTAATTATTTCTAATCCTATTTTAAAAACGAATTTATTTGAAACTTAAAACCTGTTTAGAGAAAACATGATTTTGTGTTTCGGGACTTCGGGGATCCTGTTGTCAAGGGATAAGTCACAAGCAATCCCCGGGTCGAGAAATCATGATGATATTAGTGAGTTGCTAAGACACGTATTAGGGATTTAATTAAAACAGGTCAATAATTAATTATCCTTTTAATTTTTTAGGAAAAGTGAGGATCGTGAGTTTGACTGTTGAGAGTTCGAAATCATTTCGTTAGAAGGAAAAACCTAAATCGTGAAAGATTAAGGGAATGATAACCATGTTTAGGAACTTAATTAACTTCAGACTTAAAGATCACTTTTTGGAAAGCGATGGAAAATGTGACCTTTATTTCTTTCCCCTTTTATTTTTTTTTTTTAAAAGCGAAGCGATTTCAGGATTTCAGCACCGGGAAAATAAGATGGTTCAAGATTATACTTCGAGAAAACCCGAATCTCGAAAACCCAAAAAGGAATAGAAGGCTCAAATTTCCCCTATTTGGACTAAGGTCAGCTCCACGACTTAGGAAAATATGAAGCTTTAGCTTCCAAATATAGGAAAAATTAAAATTCATGTAAACATTAGGCTCCATCTAGGGATCTCGTCTCCTTGTGGGTTGAGAAGAACACGTAGACCAAGTGCCTTCATTGGGTAATGGGGTTAAATACTTGTCTCTATGAGTTAAATAATGAGAAGGACTGAACAAGATCAGGGTCTCAACATTGACCTTGAAAACTTTTCAAAAACAAAAATTTTTGACTATCCTGAGCTAGGTTTTCAATAGATTTCTTATCCTGAAACTGACCTCAAATATATGTAAGATAATAAAAACCAAATTAACCATCTTATCAGGCTTCTCGTGATTCTGTTTTCATCAAGGTAAGTATTTACACCGTGTCCAGTAAGGATATCTTAGATACCTATGATAAAATCCATTCGAAAAGAAGAGAAATTACCAAAGTATCTTTTAAATCATGTATAACAGCTTTCATTAGATGCGAGGATATTTCTTCACTACCAGTGAGCCTGTTCAGTACCCCGGTGAAGTTATACGACTTCCCACATTGAATTTCCTTTCACCACTTCATTTTTTGCAAGCATTTAAATGTTGAGATGAGGGAAATCAATAAGCATGAATTTCCTTTCTTCATCTCTTTGAACCAGATGGCGGCAATCAATATTGAATTTCCTTTCACCATCTGTCCGTATTCAATCTTTTATATATTTTTTTGAAGTGGGGGAAATCAATGAGTACACAATACACTAGGGAAGGTATGTGTTTGAAAAGAATCAAAGTCTGTCAACTCATTTAAATCGCTCTAAGTCAATCTTCTTACCTACCTTCAAAAAATCAAGGGCATAAGAGAACTTCTTAATGGAAACTTTTTGACCTTTAGTCTAGGGAACTTCCTTGAGCCAAACTAATCATTTATTCCTGTTAGGATAACTATTAAGGTTAGGATTAATCTAGACATGTTTATGATCCATCCAAAGTCAAAGAACTAAAACGACAAACTACCCTCTTTCTTGAAAGTTTGTTCGAGAGTTTTCATGACCAATGCGAGACTCCTCTATTCTCAAGAAACTTCATGACCAGGCAGGAAAAGGATATACTGTGGCCAAGGAGGGGGTTAAAGGGGATTAGAAAAACCACTGTACATATGGATGTTCTTAGATATTTTCTTAATTGGCCTTTACAATCTTCTCTCAAGTCCCTTCTTTTTTATAATACTTCAAGAGTTTCTTTGATTGAGTTTTTTTTTTTTTTTTTTAACAAAAATAAATCGGTGATTTATTCATTCGTACTTCTTGTATATTTTATCCGGAATTTTAAAATGGGATTTCATACCTTTATCAACTTCTTATATTTCCAGCCCGAAGATAATTCATTCATTACCTTTTTCATTGTGAGAGACTTGATAGGAATACCCGCGCATGTCACCTTTCAGTACCTTAAATCCGCTGACTCATGAGAAACTTTACTTGTGAATAACATAACATTATAATCCTTAGGAACTGACATGAAAGAAACTTTTATTTATTTTATTTTATATACATACATAGATACATGCATACATACATACATACATACATACATACATACATACATACATACAGACATACATACATACATATATATATACACACACATATATATATATATATATATATATATATTGCAAAACAAACAGATATGTACAATGGTGATTTAGAAACACATTACTGCATGAAGTATTTAAGATGCCTCCCATTTATAGGGGAACTAAGGATGTTTCCATCCAAGTTTTCTAGTAACCAATCATTTTTCCTTCCAAGTCCAAAATTTTGTATGGACCAAACCAGATTGGACCGAATTTGCCATGTTTTCCAGCGTCTTCTTTTCTAGCTTCCCATTTTAAGACCAAGTCACCAGGGAGGAATCCTTTATCTTTCTCTTTCTAATCAAATAAGGATTTCATTTTATCTTGATACCTTTGCAACCTTTCATTTACTTCGGCCCTATTTTGTTGAACTTCGACCAGCTGGTTTATTCTCCTAGTAACGTCAATAGGTTCTTCATTTGAATCCTGGTAGAGAAAGATTTATTGGTAAAACGACATCAGTTCCATATACCATCTGGAAAGAGGAAATCCCAACTGCTCTTTTAGTGCTTATTTTGTTGGCCCATAGAGCATATTTTAAATGGATATGCCATGCTTTCTTGTTTTCTGTCACGACCTTTTTTATCACGACAATCAGGCTTTTGTTGGATGATTCAACCAGACCATTTCCTTGTGGATAGTAAGTTGTTGAGTCTACTAGTACGATATTATATTTTAGGCAAAACTTTACCATAGCCATTGACTTGAATGCTTACGTGTTATCAGTGACTATTTTCTGGGAACAACCAAACCTAGATAAAATATTATCTTCCAAAAACATTATTACTACCGAATTTGTTGCATTTCTTATGGGAATAGCTTCCACCCATTTTGTGAAGTAATCAGTAGCAGTTAGGATCCATTTGTACTACGCGTTGGAGTGTGGATGGATTTCTCCAATGAAATCGAGTCCCCATTGTTGAAAAGGGGCTTCGATTTTAACTGGAATAAGGGGAAAAGATGGGATCTCCTATTTGCCTGAGAACAACTGACATGGGACACAATTTCGAACTTTAGTGTTCACTTCTATGAACAATTTGTGGTAGTAGTATCCAGATCTCAAGATTTATACGCTATTTCTCACCATGCATGATGTCCTCCACATACTTCGACATGGAATTCCTCTATAACCCATTCCATTTCAGTTTCGACTAAACACCTCGGTAGGAAACCCAAGGGGTATTTCCAATACAATTTAGCATCTATGATACAATATTTTGCAGCATGTAACTTTAGCATCCTAGATTTTGCTGGGGTTAACTCATTAGGACATTGAAGCATGAGTAGGTAATGGACAGTGTCGTGATACCAGGCTGAAGCAAAAAACTTATCTTGGATTTCGGCTGTAGGTGCGATGATATCAAGATCGTCAATTTCCAGGAATCCTTCATTCTCTTGTAACTTCTCTATCCCGAGTGCTTTTAAATTCGATTTGGCGAGCAATTTGGCCAAACCCTGACTTTTGATAATTTTAGTTGGTTTTACCTCTAGGTCGAACTCCTAGATCTTAGATAACCACCTTCCTTGTCGCAAACGCGCCAACCCCTGGCACATATACTCCCACCAGGACCTTCCTTCACTCAGTCCCGAAGAGCTGCAATGCCCTTCAGATCCTGTAGCGGGACCTTTTGTCACCCACAAGATGCTCTATTGATATCCCGATAGTCTCTTTCGGGAAATCGGGTTTCGCGTTATCGCGAAACCTATGTACAAGGTTCTCGTGCTACTTAGAACCCCTAAAACCCGATGGGTCAAAGTGTCAACACTCTCCGTTCCTGTCGGGGATTTCCCTATAGGGAAATCGGCACATGGAATATCGTGGTTCACTCGCACCACAAATCCCTGAACCCCGAACTCCGATGCACACATGTGCTATTTCCTTGCCACGTCACCTCTCTTTCCGCTCTATCGGGAATCGTGTGATCGTGATTTCACCAGTCGAATTTTCTTTACACGGGAAGTCTCAAATGCCGAATCCCGACTCTCCGGGATCTTATGCCACATGTCCCCGTAGTGATCAACGGCTCCAATGGCTTCAGGAAATCGCCAATCGCGATTTCGACTAGTATGAAACTCTCACCTCCACAACTCTGAAGACCGAATCCTGATGGCCCTTGGTTCTTCTTTCCTGTGCCTAAGGACTAACTCCCGAGCAACTTCTCCAAGATCTAACGATCGTCGGGTATTCGTGGATTTCCCCTTGCAAGACCGGTCGTCGATTTCTCCTCCTTGAGGAATCCTTCCGCTTCAAATCTTCTCCCAGTTAGAACCTTCTCCTAGTCCTCCTCCATAGAATCATGAAGGAACTATCTCTCCTGAGCTTGTCGACTCTGATCCCTTTAGATACCTTTCACACACTTTTCAGTTTCGACCCTCAACAACTCTCAAAGTGTTGAGTCCTTCAGATCCTGTGCACTTGCAGTCATTGTAATCCCTGCCTTCCTTTGCTCAGACTAGCTACTGAGACTTCAAATTTAGCCTGCACTTCTCCTGCACGACTCTATTAAACCCAAATCAACTTATGGGTGAACAAGAACAAGGGTTTAACTATCGAGCCTCCTCAACTCACTCTATGCGGATGAATTCGATTGCACTCTATGCAGGAATCTCCCGGCTCACACAGAGAAACAATTGAAACTCATTCTCTTCTCTCTCAGACTTCAGTTAAACCTCTAAAATCACATGCACAACATATTCAAAGCAAATGCATACAAGGAAAACATATATTCATGAGCACATAAACAACATACCGACAGAGAAACAACACCAGACATGAAATTGAATCAAAGACTCTCTTCTATTAATTCAAAAACATCTGTACATGGTTGTTCTTCACAAATTCTCTGCTTGTTCTCTCCTCTGCTCCTGAATGAATGAATTCTGAATTATCTTGATATCTTACAATGTACAAAGGAGGGTGTCTATATCTGTTTTCCCTCTCGGAAACTGAAACTGTCTAATCTAGACTTAAACATCTATCTACCTACATTAAATCTATTAAATGCCTTCCTATCTACTAAGGATGAGAGATTAAAGGCTCAAGGTCCCTTTTACATTACAAGTGAGCTTCTTTATGAATGACTTCATTAAAGAGCGGCGCAACGATTTCCAAATCATTTCCAAAATGTATGCTGGCATTGTCCAGCTGTCTTTTCTGCTCCACGCGCTGGCTCGCTTGATGAGTGAGCGATGCTTCTGCATCATACTCCTCGGCTTGAAAATTTTCATGGGCTCCTGTCCATGAGCTCTTGCACGGTCTGTCCATGCTTCTGTATGACTGCTTCATTCTCCCAGCTAGCATCTTCCACTGGGTGATTCTTCCACTTTACCAAGTACTCAAAATATTGCTTCCGCCTGGTCTTCTTTCCTACTCGCTTGTCCAGTATGTACTCCATGTACGGTTTCTCTGTAACTGGTAACTTCTTCTGCCATTGGATCACTGGTTCCTCAGTTCCAGCCTCTGTTTCTCTATCCCTGTATGGGTATAAATACGAAACATTAAATATCGGAGATATCCCGATGCCATCCGGCAACTCAATTTCATAAGCGTTTTCTCCAAATTTCCTCGGGACTCTGCATGGTCCAATCTTTTTCATTTTTAATTTGTTATATGTTCCCCTCGGAAACCTTTCCTTCCTCAGATGTGCTAGAACCAAATCACCAAATTCAAACTGAAGTTGTCTCCTCCACTGATCGGCTATGCGCTTGTACTCCTGATTTGAGTCTTGTAATCGCTGCTTCACCTTGCCGTGAAGTTCCTGCATCGCTTCAACGAATTCTTCTGCGCTCGCACTGCTAGTCGCAGCCTGTTCTGACTCCCTGAGTTCAGAAACTCCCCTTGGTTGTGTCCCATACACAATCTGGAATGGACTTTTTCCTGTACTCCGATTCACTGAATCATTGTACGCAAATTCTGCCTGTGGCAATATGTTGTCCCAACTACTATGGTTCTCTGTCACCAAGCTTCTCAGCAAGTCTCCAAGACTTCTGTTGACCACCTCGGTCTATCCATCTGTCTGTGGATGGTAAGTTGAACTAAACGCTAAGTTAGTCCCTAGATTCTTCCATAGAATCCTCCAAAATTGACCTATGAATTTGGTATCCCTGTCCGAGACTATGCTTCTCGGCAATCCATGCAGTCTAACAACCTCTTTGAAAAACAAGTTTGCGATGTGGGTCGCATCGCTGGTCTTCTGACACGGGATAAAGTGTGCCATCTTATAAAACCTGTCCACCACCACAAAGATGGAATCGACTCCTCGCTGCGTCCTCGACAGTCCTAATACAAAATGCATACTTACTGCCTCCCATGGTCTCTCCGGTATGGGCAATGGTTGGTAAAAATCAGTGTTCTGCTTTCTCCCTTTTGAATGCTGACAAATTTTGCACCTGTCAACAAACCTTTTGACATCTGCTTGCATGCTCGGCCAAAATTACGATTCGCTCAGCTTTGCGAATGTTTTTTCATGACCAAAGTGACCTGCTAAGCCCCCGCTGTGCTTTTCCTTTAGCAGATTCTCCCTCATGGAGCAATTCTGAATGCACAGTTGATTGCCTCTGAACAACAATCCCTCCTGGATCATGTAGTCTATCCATGGGCTTTGATCTCTGAGAAATGGGTTCTCGGCTGCTTCATAAGCTTCTCCGAAGTCTGCATCTCCAGCATACATGTCCCTTAGGTTTTCAAAGCCCAATGTCTTGACTCATAACTCCTGCAACAGTAAACATTTCCTGCTCAAAGCATCAGCCACTTTGTTAGCAGTTTTCGAAATGTGTTTAATCACAAACATAAAATTTTGCATATACTCTACCCATTTTGCATGCTTCTAATTCAACTTATCCTGTTGACTTACAAACTGCAATGCATGATTATCACTGTACAATACAAATTCCTTGGGTATCAAGTAATGCCTCCACTTCTTCAATGCTTGTATGATGGCATAAAACTCTTTATCGTACGTGGAGTATTTAATCTTTGCTTCATCCAGCTTCTCGCTGAAATATGCAACTGGCCTGTCCTCTTGACTCAAGACTGCTCCTATGGCATACCCACTGGCATCACACTTCACCTGAAATGTCTTCTGGAAATCAGGCAACACCAGAATTGGTTTCTCTGTGATCTTCTGCTTCAACAGATTGAAGCTCCTTTCAGCCTCCGCTATCCAATGAAAAGTCTTATGTCGTTTCTTCACTGTGTCCATCATCGCTGCGCTAATTCCGCTGAAATTCCTAATGAACTTTCTGTAGAAACTAGCTAGTCCATGGAAACTCCTCACCTCGAAAACATTTCGGGGTGATGGCCAATTCTTAATCACTTCCACTTTACTCGGATCCATTTTTAACTCATTCGCCGAAATAACAAAACCCAAGTAAATGAGTTTTGTCTTCATGAATGAAGATTTCTTCA
>SNQJ01S0064663.1:52104-65996 GCA_010110895.2 Picea sitchensis
CTCGGCTTTCAGATCCATCTCGTAAGCATCCTAAACTGTTCTGATAGCTGTCATACTTAATTCATCCTGAATGTCGTATCTCAGACCATTCATATATCTCGCCACCCTCTCATCATCCCTCTCCCGATGACCTGCTCTGATGTTGAGTTTGTAAAAATCCTCAGTGTATTCCTTCACCGTCATCAACTTTTGTCTCAGTTTCTGCATTCACCTGAACAATGTGATCTGATAATCCCTCGGGATGAATTTCGCCTTCATATTAGCAATCATTCGATCCCAGCTTTTTATCTTCTGTTTGCCTTTGGAACGTCTATCCGCCTGTAGCTCGTCCCACCATAAGGTTGCATGTCCTTTCAACTTGGTAACAGCATGCCTTACCTTTTTATCCTCTTCGATATCCTCATAATCGAAGTAGGTGTCAAGAGCCCTGATCTAGTCCAGCAACTCTTCTGCATCCAAGCTTCCTTCGTAAGATGGAATATCCATTTTGGTCTTGGAACTCATTCTGGCAATGGCCTTGATCAACCGCTCGGTTGATGCATCCTTTGCTGTGACTTCTTCTGTATGTCCAGCTTCTTCTTCCACTTCGGAATCACTAAGATCCCCAGCACCAACTCTGCATCTCTGAGTTCTTTCCATCTCCTCGAGTCTTGCCCTGAGATCTTGTATATGTCGCTCCATCTCTGGATTCCCTGCTGGCCTACCTCTTCTCCTCACCTCCCTGTCTTCGGGATATGGTGATTGTCTTTCTCTTCTGTGCGGCATGATGAAATCTCCTCTCTGCCACTGAAAGCAAAGACTTCCCGCTCTGATACCACTTGTCGCAAACATGCCAACCCCGGGCACGTCTACTCCCACCAGGACCTTCCTTCACTCAATCCCGAAGACCTGCAATGCCCTTCAGATCCCGTAGCGGGACCTTTTGTCACCCACAATATGCTCTATTGATCTCTCGGTAGTCTCTTTCAGGAAATCGGGTTTCGCGTTATCGCGAAACCTGTGTACAAGGTTCTCGTGCTACTCAGAACCCCTGAAACCCGATGGGTCAAAGTGTCAACACTCTCCATTCCTGTCGGGGATTTCCCTATTGGGAAATCAACACATGGAATGTCGTGGTTCACTCGCACCACAAATCCCCGAACCCCGAACTTCGATGCACACATGCGTTATTTCCTTGCCACGTCACTTCTCTTTCCGCTCTATCGGGAATCGCATGATCGCGATTTCACCGGTTGAATTTTATTTACACAGGAAGTCCCGAATGCCGAATCCCGACTCTCTGGGATCTTATGCCACCTGTCCCCGTAGTGATCAACGGATCCAACGGCTTCGGGAAATCGCCAATCGTGATTTCGACCAGTATGAAACTCTCACCTCCACAGCTCTGAAGACCGAATCCCGATGGCCCTTGGTTCTTCTTTCCTGCGCCTAAGGACTAACTCCCGCACAACTTCTCCAATATCTAACAATCGTCGGGTCTTCGCGGATTTCCCCCTGCAAGACCGGTCGTCGATTTCTCCTCCTTGAGGAATCCTTCCGCTTCAAAGCTTCTCCCGGTTCGAACCTTCTCCTGGTCCTCCTCCACGAAATCAAGAAGGAACTATCTCTCCTGAGCTTGTCGACTTTGATCCCTTCAGAGACCTTTCACACACTTTTCGGTTTCGACCCTCAACAACTCTCAAAGTGTTGAGTCCTTCAGATCCTGTGCACTTGCAGTCACAGTAATCCCTGCCTTCCTTTGCTCAGACTAGCTACTAAGACTTCAAATTCAGCCTGCACTTCTCCTGCACGACTCTATTAAACCCAAATCAACTTCTGGGTGAACGAGAATAAGGGTTTAACTGTCGAGCCTCATCAACGCACTCTATGCGGATGAATTCGACTGCACTCTATGCAGGAATCTCCCGGATCACACAGAGAAACAATTGAAACTCATTCTGTTCTCTCTCAGACTCCAGTTAAACCTCTGAAATCACATGCACAACATATTAAAAGAAAATGCATACAAGGAAAACATATATTCTGGAGCACATAAACAACATACCCACAGAGAAACAACACCAGACATGAAATTGAATCAAAGACTCTCTTCTATTAATTCAAAAACATCTGTACATGGTTGTTCTTCACAAATTCTCTACTTGTTCTCTCCTCTGCTCCTGAATGAATGAATTCTGAATTATCTCGATATCTTACAATGTACAAAGGAGGGTGTCTATATCCGTTTTCCCTCTCAGAAACTGAAACTGTCTAATCTAGACTTAAACATCTATCTACCTACATTAAATCTATTAAATGCCTTCCTATCTACTAAGGACGAGAGCTTAAAGGCTCAAGGTCCCCTTTACATTATAAGTGTGCTTCTTTATGAATGAATTCATTAAAGAGCGGCGCAACAATTTCCAAAGCATTTCCAAAATGTATGCTGGCGTTGTCCAGCTGTCTTTTCTGCTCCACGCGTTGGCTCGCTTGATGCGTGAGCGATGCTCCTGCATCATGCCTCTTCTTCCATCTTTATCTAGTTGAACCAGGATATCTTTAACACAACTAGAGGGTACATAAGAAATTATCTTTGAATGCAACACGTATGTTCTGAAAGCCTTGAGAGACTTCACCATTGCATAGGCCTATTTCTCCATTATATCATATTTCAACTCAACATCTTTGAGGCTTTTTCTAAAAAATGCAATAGGCCGCTCAAAACTTTCCTCTTTTTTCTATAACAACACAACTACAATAGTATGTTCTGAAGAAAAAGAAAAAATTAGAAACTCTTTCGTGTAATCTGGACTTTCCAGTACCGGTGCTTCACTTATTAAGTTCTTGATGCGTTGAAATGACGTTTTGGCTTCGCTAGTCCACCTCACCTCATTGTCCTTTTTTAGCATATATGTTATCAATTTCACAATCTCAACGAAGTTGGGGATGAATCTCCTTAAGAAATTTATTTTTCCTAAAAAAGACTGAATTTATTTTACATTTCTAGGAAGATTTATAGTTCTATTGCTTCAACTATTTTTGGATCAATTTTGATCCCCTCTTTAGACACAATATGGCCCAAGAGTTTACCTTCTCGCATCGTGAAATGGGATTTATTGGGGTTGAGTGACAAACCAAATTTATGACATTTCTCAAAGGTTTGTTTAAGGTGCTTTAGATGTTCTGCATCAGACTTGGAGAACATGTTCAGGTCATCAAGATAGATAAAAATAAATTTATCTCTTTCACCCATGCAAGCGATATCCATGGCTCATTGAAAAGTGTCCCCTGCATTCATCAAACCAAAGGGCATTTTATCGTACATAAAGGTACCCCAAGGGGTAGTGAAAGTAGTTTTTTCTTTACCGTCCTGATGCACTCCGATCTAATTGTAACCTGAAAAGCCATCAATCCTAGACATTTGGTTATCTCCAACTACTTTTTCTAAAATGTGATCCATCTTAGGCAATGGGTAATTTTCTTTGAGTGATGATCGATTCAGGTTTCTGAAATCGACACACAGTCTGATCTCGTTGTTTTTCTTTCTTACCGGGACAAAATTGGCTACCCACTTAGAGTATCTCAGTGGAACTATGATTTTAGCATCCAAGAGTTTTTTTACTTCTTTTTCTATCACCGGTAACAGGATAGGGTTAATCTGCCTGATTTTTTGTCTAAAAGGTTTGATGCCTAGTTTTAGTGGAATTTTATGTTCCATGATAGTCATATCATAAGTTCTCAACTCGTCATAAGACCAGGCAAAAACATCTTTGTATTTTTTAAGCAACTCGACATATTTACTCTTGATTTTGGGAGACAGGTACCTAGATACTTTCACCAGTTTGGGACTCTCCTCGGTACCTATATTGCAATCTTTGACCTCCTCTGGCTGAGACTGTAAGGTAGTCTTCAAAGGGATGCCATCATGACTGGAAATCCTTTCTAAGGGAATCAGGCCCTTGGGTATCTGATTGATTTTTAAAACCAACATTCGGTGATTTGCGATTTTATCTTGGAACTCTTGGGGGTCTTCCCCTTCCTGGATAATCCAAATAGGATCATTTTGGTTCTCTTGGTCAACGTGGGTTTCGGTGAACTTCTCTATCGTTTGTAAAAAAATTTGAATTTGTTCATCATCCTCAAAGACTTGCCAATGTTGTATGTTATTGGGTATTGAAGGTCTATGTCTCATCTGTATATGATATTTAAGTTTGAAAGCAATGGGAGATACGAAAGTCGAAGATGCTTTGGCTAAAGCATCYACCTGTTGATTTTGTTCTCTCGGGAYGAAGTGAATATTAACAGAGGAGAAAAAAAATTCGATATGACCTTAACCTAGGATGTTTGTCCTAGTACTGGCGATTAACTTGTTTCACGATCAACTCTGCGTCACCAAAATCTTCTAGTTTTTTAATTTTCATTTTCCTAGAGGCCTCTAACCCTAACACTAGAGATTTTTACTCACATACGTTATTGGTGTGGTCTATGTTCCATTGAAGCCTATAAGATAAAGGAATAGTGAATTGGTCATCAGGTGCCACAAAAATTACTCCATCCCTAGCTCCAAGATAAGATGAGGCACCGTCAAAACACATTAATTTCCAAACACCAGTGTTACACACCTCTTGTTCTATTTGTTATTTTTCTTTTTTATTTCCTATAAAACTTTCTTATATACACGCATCTACATCATCACCTAAAGATAATATAAAATTACCTAAATCCTGATCAACAATATATACAGGATAATTATTTGGGATGAGAGCATCACTAACCGTAAATGCTAACCTTGTTTCCCTGTATAGCCGCATGAAATCCCCCCAAAAACTTGATTTGTTGCATACATCATATCAAGTTGAAGGGAACCTCCAAGTTTGGCACCCCAATATTGGGAGAAGAGTATGCCATATTTTGGGGGTATATTTGCAACAACTACATCCATTAAAACACTTTTCAAAGGTACCTGTGCAAGGTTTACTACTAAGTCCTTTATCATACCTATACATTTGACTTTCCTCGAATCGAAAGAATATAAATCTCCATAAGGCCTGGTGATTTCAAGGCCGAGTCTGTCCATGATTTCTTTAGGAATCACATTGTGAGAGGCCCCAGACTCTAACATGCAGTTATGGAGCAAATGATCGAAAACAATCAAAGTGATGTAGAAAGGAGCTATGGTATCTCTGGCACCTTCGAGTGTGGGCCAAAAATTATGTTAGGCTTTTCATCCTCTAAGTTTATAACATTAGCCTGACTCTCATTTTCCGAAAAACTAATCATCAATTTGTTTTCGGTATATTGAGTTTTTGGCCAATTCGACAAGAGGAATAGGAATTTTGATCTTATTGATTTCATTTTCTAGGTTAAAACTTCCAATGGTTGTGTTGATTTCCATGTTTTGAACCTCCGACCCTTTCTTTTCATCTTTCTTTGGCTTAGGGGCCTTTGTTTCGGTAACAAGGGTGTCTAGTTTATGCATGCTTAAGGGTGGCGTTTCCGTTGTCTTTGTTTTAGTAGACTGTATGTTAGCGGTCTTAGTCCATTCAATCTTTTCTTCAATGTTTTTTGAAACTGGTACATCATTTCCAATCCTCGGCAATATCTTTTTAACTGGAGTGGTTGAGGAAACCTTGTTTCTAGGTCTTAGGTTATACTTCTGGTGGAGCTCGGCCATTATTCCATCCATTATTCCCTAATAGGTAAAATCTTTCGAGACAATGTTGTTCTCATTGCTCTCAGTCCTATAATTTGAAGTCATAGACTTTTCGTAATCCTGTCTTGTTATATAAGGTTGTGAGCAATCTTCTCCAATATTGTTTATATCCTCTTCTAACTCCGCGAAATCCTCCAAATCTTCCCCTCCTATAAAGTTTTCACTTTTAAAAGGGGTTTGGATTTTTTGATCTTCGTTCTTAATTTTTTTTTGGTTGTTTTGAGGATTAGGGTTCTTCCTGAATTCCTTTCTAGGGTGATGTTCATTTTTATCTTGATCAAGTTCCATTCTTGATATTGTGTTTGACATATATTTGATGATTCTAGCCATATCGTCCATCTTATCTTCTAAATACCTTCCTGATCCAGAGGGTCCTCCTTTCTCCCTGTATCTCCTTATTTCTGTGTTTCCTGTCTCAAATTTGGCTTTCAGTTTTCCTATTGCCATCATGCTAGATTTGATTTCCAAGGCATCATCTTGCATTTTGGTGAGATCTACTGATCTCCACTCCCTTAATAATAGGGCGAAATTAGGGTCGAAAGCTCCAGTGAAAGTCACTTTTGCTGCAGGCTATGAGGGTTTGACCTTGGCTGGGATCTTGTTGTACAATTTGTTAAATCGTTGGGTGAACTCAAGGACTGATTCAGAGTTTTTCTTTCGAAGAGCTCCAAATTTGGTTAGATAATAAAGATGGTCTTTCCACTCACCCCACTATCTAATAAAATCATTTTCAAGTTCATCATATGACGATATAGATCCATCCACTAAGCCTCAAAACCAGGTTCTTACTTTCCCTTCAAAGGTTTGAACCAAGAGTCTGGAGTAAACATCTTCATGGTCCAATGCAAGAATGTTAACGAATTGATCGAAAAAATTTATCTATTTAGCTACCGTTAAATCGCACTCTCCTGTGAACTTGGGGAGGTTTTTCATGTAATTTTCTGGTAAATCATGGAGAGGGACCGGTAGAACCAGAGGATCATATCTCCCATCAACCTTTGCGAATATCCTAAGAGGAGGTGCTTGGCCACCTGCTCCTGCTCTCGGACCACTTGCGGTGTCACCTCCCGCCCCACCTACTCCAGCCGCAACCAATGTGGCTTTAGCGGTAAACTTTTGGGGGTTATAAGGAAGGGTTTCAAGAATTTGGTTATCGATGAGGATGAAACTTGAGAAAAAGGAGATTAGGGATTGTGGACTAGTTCCTTCAGATTCACAGGGTGAAAATATAGGAGAATCAACATAAGTTGAATCAAGATATATGGGATAATTGTTTGAATTTTGAGAGGTGGGAAAACAGACTTTGAGAAGTGAGGGAGAATCTGTTACAACAAGAAGTGAGACAAATCTTCACTTTCTATTGGTCTAGGAAACGACTAAGAAAGCTTCTGTCTCAAAAACGAGCAGAACCAAATCTGATTTGGGGGATGTAACTTTATTAGTGGAGTACTCCCCGTAAATGGGTGGAATACTTAATTTTCCATGTTGATATTCAGAGTCAGTATGTGTGTATTTAGGTTGATAGTTTTTATTTGTTGATGAGACTATCTGTCGAAAGTGTCTTCTTGATTTTAGAATTTTTTCTGGATCAAAAAAAGGCAAAATCTTCTCGCCGTCTGGATTCTTCCTGGTGTTCTTCTGGTTGGGAGCCAGTTTAAAAAAAATGGAGTCACCAAGTGAAAGATACAGGTAGCCTTAGAAGGTTGCCAAACTTTTTTCACTACCAAATAAGGAAAGTGTCAATGTCATTCTTCCCAGGGAAAAAAAATTTGTTACTCCGTTCCCCGACAATGGCACCAAAAAAATGTTGTTCCTGAGTTTATACTTTAAGGCTCTAAAGGATATTGTCAGGGAATATGAAAATACAGAGGGAGATGATGATAAGAAAAGATATGATAAAAATATGAGGGCTATAGTTGGTTCCTCAACTGTCTCTGTCGAAATTCCCAGTTTTCCTGAATACTGATATCTCTCTCAATTGCCGCCCATGAACGTTCTAACTCAACCCGGTTATTTGTTGTTTGTAGGATAGTGTTAAATAAATTTAGGGCGATGCTAGTTTGATACGAAAGGTCAGGTTCGATGTTAGGCTGCCTTGCAACTGGTACTATCATGAAGGGTAAAGTAAAGAAGAAAAGGTTCTCATGTTTTCTTTTTAGGCTTGTTATCTCTATTCCACAATACAACGAGAATGATGTCAACATCCAAATAAATAGGATGAATAAATTGTAGGTATTTTCTTGTATCTGAGTCAAATTTTAAAGAAACGAAACATGTATGATATGAAGAAAAACATAAAACTATTAGCAAAGTGAGGCATCAATTTTAGAGGAATCTCACATAGTAACAGAAAACTACAAAATGAGAAAAGTATTAATGAAGCATATGATGTTGAAATCTAAATATCTACAGGTCTTGTATCTATTGATTATAGATACTGAGGAAAAACTGTAAATGATTTAAATAAAAAGAATAATAATTTCCACAATAGAGGTTTTACTAAATTGTATCCAAGCATTCATCAGTTAAACATATGAAAGAAAGATGAGATGACAGGGAAACACATAACTTAGAGGTGACAAGATCTGGAATCTTCAATCTGCATTTCTATTGATTTAGAGTCTCTTCAAAATTACTTGGTCAAAAATTCCCTTTTTAGAGAGATCAAAAAGCCTATTGTCAATCTTCTCTCCTTTTGTTTATACAAAATCATCACTACTTGATCGGTAGAGATCTCCTATTTTTTAGGGAAAAAGAAGGAAAAATAGTTACAAAACTCCAACCTTAATCGTTGCATGATTAACATTTCGTCGGTCTATCATTTCAAAAGTATAAGACTTCAAATGACACTTCATTGCTTAGCTGAAGTCTCTCCCTCTTTTGACGATATACATTCAACACACTTCTCTAAAAAATGAACAAAAATTCTGGGTGGTGTCGGGAGATCTTTAGTTTCAAATAGATAAAACTTTATTTGTATTTTTGAAAACTGCAAAACCTTTATCGGTAGATCTAATCACTTGCAACTTTAAATTAGGCTATATCAGCCATCTGTCGATCTGATTGGTATTGATCTCTCTCAACTATGAAATTTCTTCTTGAACCTCCTATGAACTATCTTTGTAGTACAATTGTTGTTTCACAATGTTTATCTGCCCTAGTAGTCTAGAGCAGTAATTTCTTTCCAATCCTAATGCTTGCTTATCCAAAGAATCAAAGATTCCCTCACAGTCATCTTTGATTTCTTTGACTATCTTCTTGTTTTCAAATATGTTTGTTTCCCACGCTTTGAGAATAATGTCTCCTCTTATCTGTTCTGTGACAGAAAGTTTTAAATCTTTCGGCATCTCCCTGTTCCTTGAACATGCGACTGCCTTCTGAAAATTATTCCTTGCTTCTTTAGCCTCTTTTTCTAGTAAAATAACGTTATCAAGAGATTTTCTTGCCTCTTGAAAATAACTCTAGATGATCTCTATTTTGGAGATCAATTTTTCCTGCTTAGCTACTATCTTTGTATGGGATTCTAATGAGAGGTCTTGAAAATCCTTCAAGTCTATGACTCGTCCTTCTGTCAAACTCAATTTAGCTTGTAATTGTTTAACAAGCTCACTCTGTTGAGTGACCTGTACTTGAATTACCTGTATCCTCTAGTTCATTTTGTCCAAGCTACCTTTGAGTGACTAGATTTCTTGCCTTTCAGTAGCTCTGGCATGTTCCAGACTTTTATCTACCTCTTCTTTAATGTTTTTTTCAGCATTCTTCAATTGATCCTGCAATCGAGCTATCATGTGGTTACTCTTCTTTATCCTTGTTCTCATGCTCTCCACATTAAAAATGTTTGTTGTTTCCATGGCTCCCATGGATCCTGCTACCTCTGTAGAGAAATCCTCCTCCTCCAGTTTCTGGCCATCTATCAAGAGCCTATGCTTATTCACCATACCCCCTTCTCTCATATGCATTTCTTGCCTTACAATAGCCTTCCTCTTCTTGCTGAAAAAATAATTAGAAGGAGGGATTTCATCTCTAGAAATAGAGGTGAGGTCACCAACATATATATCTCCCATCTTTGGGAGTCCAAAGGTGGATTGTAAAGGATTTAACGAAGTTATGGGACTTTCTATCTCTGTAGACCTTGTTTCTCCCATAGCCTCAGGTATAATGATATCAACAGTAGGTGATGAAGGAGGAGTAGACTTTATGGACTCGAGAGGTGTCCTAGACCTCCTCTCTGCTTTCGTCTCTGGATTTTTTGTTTGTAAGGCCTCTTCATTTTGTGAACATCCTTCAGTCTCCTAAGGAAAATTTTCAGGGTTTACCTTATCTTGTATTTCTTGTCTGAAACATGGAGGAGAATCTTCTTGTTCATGAGGAGGGGCAATTTCTTCACCTTGCATCACTTTGGCCATTCCGCTCGGTCTGTGTTTCTAGAAGGTCTGAAAACTAGCTTGCAAGTCGGACGGTAGTGTCTGTACCCTTTCTAACACCTCCTAATAGGTCTTAGTCCCTTTTAAAAAGTCGTCACAAGGGGACTTCTCATGTTCATAAGCCTTCATATTACAGTGGGCCATGTGTTTTCTCACCAATTGGTAAGGATCGTGCTTCTTGTGCTCAAGGTTTACCAATTTAACTTCCTCTAGCGTTGTCGCTTCAACTTTGGAATGACCTAAGTTGAGTAATGAAAATTTCCCAATCTGAACGGTAAAACCTGGACAAAATTTCTTTTGAGCCACTTTTAGTTCTATCCCAATTCCACCTGCTACTATTTGATGAGCCACCTCCCTGCACACCAGTCTATCAGGGAGGAATTTCGGTAGGGCGTGTGGGGGGATTGAACACCCGAAAACTCTAATGTATGAAAAATTCTCCTCTATGAACTAGTCATCAACTGCTCTGAGGTTTACTGTGACAAACTCTAAGATGCAAGGAGGCACACAACCGTACAACATCCGATGTAGTGGTATCACCATGAAATGAAAAATTTCATAGAACGAATCCTTGGCATTTTCTTCCCAAAGTTTAGAATTATATTCATGAATTGGCTCCAGGTAAGTAGGATTCCAACTCCAATTCATTAAAGGGAAAGGAGTCGAGAAGCATATAGCATCCATGATGTATGCCGACATATAAAAGGTTATTTGTCGCCCTTTTGATCTTGCAGTCTGATATTACATGACCTCCTTTGCTATGTTATTAGATAAAATCTTATCCCAATTGAAGCTATAACATTTTGTTGCCTCGTGCAAAAGAGGTAACCACTCTGCAGGGAAATGGGTGGGACTTTTCTTACCGAAAATTCTACATAACATCATCGCCACATAAATCATATAATCATTCAATGTGGTTGTGGCCTAAATAGCATGGGTGTCAGCCCTGAATTTTCCCTCATTTCACCACGAGTCCTTGATTATGTCAAGATAGGTTTGGTCTACCTCCAAACATTCTTTTCTTTGAAAACTACTCACAAATTCTTGATTATAAACATACTTGGGACTGGGGGATAATTTATACAATACTTGTACATGTTCTGGTCTGAAAGAGCCAATGAAAACCCCTCGTCTGTCCAGAATGCTCCTCGTTTGTATGTCATTTCGCTCTAAGGCCCAACTGATCATGTCATTATAAGTCGTAAGTCGTGCATGTGTAGCTATTTTGTGGATCTCGGACTCTGCTATATCACGAAGCTTTTTGTCGGCATCATGAGGGAAATTTTTAATTTCATAATCCAGAGTCTCGAAAATATGTCTCCAGGATTTTATGGAAACGATGGCATGTGGTGTTGTATCAGATATAACGTCTATGTCTGGACTCGAGCCTTCTGCAATCTCTTTGCTTTTCTTGGGTTCCTTCTTAGGCGTGATGATACCTGTGCTGGATCAAAAACCTGTTTACAGAGAAAGTGCATATAAAACCAGGTAAACATGACATGCAACAGATGTAAATGATAGCTATGAAGTTCAAACATAAGACTTTCTTAACCTTCAATTTCACATTAAAGTGAGTGTACAGACGCAGACAATGAAAAATTAATGTTTTTTAATGGAAAGATATGCCTAGAGATACGCTTTCATGTCAAAAAATATGTTCATTTATTCATTATTAATGTCGTCGTTTTCATCCTTGTGGTCTATTGATGGTAAGAATGGAAATACGAAATGGATTTAGGAGTTAATGTACATTATATTTTTGGAGAACTTGACACCCCATCCACTGAATGCATGGGACACTGAAATTCACTTGCATTGAGTTTACCACTCTGCACTATTTTCATATTTCATTTTGGAATTTGAGTTTTGTAGCTATCGAGTAAAACTGTGGTTTCCTAGATTGGTGTGGTTGTTGTTGGTAATTGTATCCAAACTTTTTTCAGAGGTATTTGAAGCGCCAAGAGAAGTTATATTGTTTATCTTGTACACATCAAATGCTTATTTTGTTTCTCAATAATAGTTTTGGGGAAAATCTCTACTAGTTTATGAATGAGTGTGTAATTTTTCCATCTTTCATGCTCGTTTTGTCATCCCCGAACAAAAGAATTCCATGTTTGATTGTCATGGCTTGAACTCTGGTCATGAAAATTGTTATTTCAAGCTTGACTGTATAAATACAATGAGGACTAGAATGTGTTTATGACACTTTTCTGATTCTCAAAAAATAATGCAATCTTCTTTCCTCTTTTCCATTGTTTCATATTTAAAGTTTGCAAAAGTAATTGGAAATATTCGTGGGTTTTGTTCTGTACACATATATTTCTTTTTTGTTTAAAGTATTTCGATCCCACGACCATGGAGTTTCATTCTTTAAATTAAATGCTTATCATTTAACTTTGCATGCAACAATTTTGATCTCATGACCTTCAAATATCATTCTACAACCCAGTCCCATTGGTCAACCATGCATTTCTTGGGTTTTTTCCCTCTTTCGATTTGTCCGAACACTAGTTCGGGTTTTTTCCCTCTTTCCATTTGTTCAAACACTAGTTCTAGTTTCCCACTTGAGATTCGTGACTTCACAAGTATGCCATTTCATGGCTAATTCCCTTATCCTTGAAGTCGCGAATATGGTATTTAAATGTCTTACTCAAAATCATTAGGGGTTTTTACATACTTATGACTCTCTGCAAAAAGAAGCTTAGATATAAAGCCAACATCCACTTTTCCTACATAAGCAAGCTTACAATGTGGTTATTAGTAATTACCAGTTTCGAATCATGGTTGATTTTTGAAAAATGGGTTGTTTTGATGGTTTAAATGAATAATTTTAATGGATTTTACACCGAGGTGACATAACGAGCTTAGTGGTTTCATAGTTCAAACCTTGAGTTTTTAAACTCCGTGCATGGCATTTAAAAGCCTTTTTTAGTCTAACCTTATTGGACTTATGCATACCCGGTCGAGTCAATACCTCTGCATTCTTGATACAAGAAAATTTTAAAAGAAATAAAATAAGTGAATTAGCATTCATATGTTCTGTTAATATGACCAACGGGGTATTAAAGAGGATTTTTAACACCAAATTTCCAGTATCGTCGAATTTGTTCAAATTTCTGCAATTATTGAAAGATGTCGATATGGATACAATCATTATTTTGGGTTTTGAATAAATGGTTGGAAGAGAGGATACGGCCTGTGCATTACTAATATCAAGGATAAATGACTTGGGTGTGCTCTTGAAAGTAATTCTATATTGCATACAAAAAAGATTGTGAGTTTATATGATGATTATAAAAATCATAATGGATTTCTTAGCTTAAATACTGAACTATCTATAATGATTGAATTATTTGGTTGAGTTTAAAAAAACTTTATTTATGATTCTCTCGGCATGAGATTTGAATTAAAATACAATCATATTATTGTGGAAATATTATTTGTTCTACATAGTCTAAATGGCTCCTTAACGCCACTTTACATTTATCACTCCTTAAATCCTAGAATCATATATTATGTAAGAGTTTTTATTTTTTTCCGGGCAAGTAAGGCTAAAAAAACATAGAATATAATAAACATATTTATGAAAATAGGGTTCACAAGGTATTTTACATATTTAAGAAGGCTCTTAATTTTTTTAATGATACGAGGGGGATGAAAATCGTTTTAATACTCTTCTAGTGATTTTAATTTTAATTGTTTTGAACCATATTTTTTAATAATTTTTATCTTTACTCTTTTATATATATATATATATATATATATATATATATATA
>SNQJ01S0064663.1:97376-124235 GCA_010110895.2 Picea sitchensis
AGAATTAACAGTAGCATACTTGTAACTTAAACTACTATCTATCCTTGAGAGAACCTGATAACTAGCTTTCCTAAAACAAGAAATGAAACAGCAACACCAAAGCTTTGAGTGACCTCTGTGTCGAGCCGCCTGCGCTACACTTCAGAGTGTCTCCATCTCGCCGGGAAGGAGTAAGGTCTGGCGCATGTTGGGCATTGTTTTTTTGCAGAAGCTCTGGAGTGGGCGGCAAAGAACATGTCAAGTCGTTGGTCCATACGTCCTAGATGGAAATCCAGGTCCTCCAGCTTTTCTCGGATCCCAAACACAAGGTCGAGGTAACCCCAGTTGGCTGCAGATGGCTGGTCGTGGTTGTCAGTATCCTCGCTGGCGTTGGTCTCGTCAGTCGCTGGTTTGTTCTCCTGACTCGCTCCCCCAGTGGTCTCCCTTTGTATGTTAAGCTCAGGGGGAATTTCCTCTATAATGTAACAGGGGGGGTCAGTTTCTGCTATGCTATCTGCTGCAGGGTTGGACACTCCGCACGCTGGTTGTTCTGTGCTGTGGGGGTCAAAACCTGTGCTCGGTTGCCAATTCTCCGGTGGACTGAAAACCTCAGCGGGCTGACTGGGCGGGCCTTCATCTGGGGCGACCTCCTCCACGTACGCCATGGGGGGCGTACGTGGTCTCGTGCTGTGCCTCGAACTGTGCCTTCGCCTTCTGGTCACGATTGCCATAGCTGCCTCGAATTGTGCCTTCCTTTTGCGCCTCGACGCTGCAGCATACCATGCTGCTCCTCGACGTGGTTTCCCCCTTATGCGTGGCATGGCTAAGATGCAGTGAGGATTCACAATGCTTCTGGTGCCTGTCGTGTTGCTTTTGCGAAAAGGCGAGGGTGCCGAGCTCTGTTCCTGTGATAAAGAGACGGGAGAGGAATCGCCACTGCGCTGATTTACTTGGGAGCCGGAAGTCTCCCGAAACAATGCATCCCCGAAACTAATGAGCACTAAAACCATAACCATTGTCATGATAAACGCCATTGATGGTTGCTCGTACATGCACTGGTGAGGAGTACCCTCCGCTCGCGCGAGGGGCCTCATCCCTTCAATGGCTCTGCGCAGACTCATGCGTGGTTAAAGGCCGCAGTGTGATGGCCAGTCGACGCATTAAGTCCGCGTCCTGGTTCATATCCGCGTGGCAGCATTGCTCCACGTGCCACCCCATCCGGGGAAGTTAATATTTTAATATTATATTTATTAAATTTCATTATTTATCATATATATATATATATGAGGTTAGTTTTTTATTAATATAATGTTTTGTAAAAATGTATATGTTCTTTTTTTAAATAAAAGAAGAATCTTGTATTATATTACCAGTGTACAATTGTGTTTCCTTTGGCAGCCACCTGTTTCGCTACATAAGGGATCGTTTTTGTAGCCACCTGTTTCGTACATAAGGGAAACCAAAACAGGTGGCTCCAAGCGATGATATGTCTATCATGGTTGAGATTCAGTTTACAAAAATTGAACAAAAAGATGAAAATTCCAACATGAACTTTGTTCCCACTAAGTAGCTTAGGGAAGGCTTCATTTAGAGCCACCATTACTAAGAAGGTTACACAACTATAAAATAGAGTGAGAATATAATCATTGTTCATTCTAAAAACTTGTAATTGACAAGAACAAGAGTCGTGGGTGGGTCGCGTCAAGCCATTGAGGAACCTGGATGTCCATGGGAGGTGTAGACCGAGACGAACTTCTGCTTGCAAGTGGGGCAGCGTGCTTGTATTGGGGCCTCTGAGAACGCCTCAAACAACAGATCCAGTCGCTGGTGGATTGTCCTTTGGCCATGCACCTGCTCATCCTGTTGTTACTGGATGTCAAAGAGGAGCACAAGATGCTTCGCTGACAAGTGATATGTGTAGTGTGATCCATCCTCTCTGTCGTCTGTGCATGTGTCTTCCATTGTAATTGGGTTCTCCCCTCCTTCTGTCAGTTGTCAGCATGGAGGGATTTCCTCCTCCACAATGCATCCTCCTTCCCACCTGCGATGTTGAAAGTCTTGGGAGGCAGAAGGACTTGGGAGGCATGCCCTAGAGGGTGAACCTTTCTTTTTCACCAAGCTCGGGCCTGGTTGCGAAGCTGATGGTCGCTTTGCATCAACCAACTTTGATCCAGGATGTTGAATTGAAGGTGGTGCCTCCTCTTTGACCATGTCGAGGATGGTCGAAATGTGATGGGGTGGCGATGGAGAATGCATAGTGGGGGACGGGGTCTCCGTTTTGGGTATGCCAAGGGAAGTTTGAGTCTGAGTTTGGGGCAAGGTAGAAGAAGTCAACATTTATGGAGTACAAAGGGTGGACTGAGTGCTTTTGTTGGGTCTATGGGGGCAGCTGAAATGGGCAATCAGGGCTCACTGAGAGGCTGTGAGCCGGTTGTCTCGGGTGATGGAGTTCTTTTTCCTAGTGGCCCGCCTGGGCTTGCCTCGTTCCCGGGGCATGGTGGTGAGAACTAGGGGGTGGGGGAGATGCAAGGGGGGCGTGGGGGGGTGATGATGGTTGGGGGAGGCTTGGATGTCGCACAGAGTGCAAGTGAAGAAGCCAGGAGGGCCAAGTAGCACTGTGCAGAGGTGGTAGCATGCAACAGACAGGTAAATATGTGTGCCTTAGTCATTTTTATCGCCACTGGGAGCCATTGATGCCCCTCCCATCGTAATTGAAGGTTGACGGGACTAGTTGAAGCACCTGGTACCAGTGGCCTCGCTGGATTGCTCATCCGAGAGATCCTCCAGGCACACTGAGTTAACTTCCATTATGGTGAGCGCTATGGGGAGTTACTACTTCGGGGGCGACAGCTTGGGACATTAGCTCCCCCCGCCATCTGTCTCTACCACCTATATCCCTCCTCTTGCCAAGTGTCACCCCATCAGAGTGTAAAAATGTATATGTTGTAATATGTTTTGTAATTTAATAATTTTTTATTTTTGTCTTTCTTATCATAAACTATAATAGCTCTATTATTATTTTTACTTATGATATTTTTTTAGATTTTTTTATTTCTTAACCAACTTGTATTAATCTTTATTTTTTTTTCTTTTTCTTTTTTTATATTTTTTGTGGTGACCTTTTTCAACTAATTCTTTGCATCTTATTTTTAAGTGTTAACCATTTTCTATTGGTACAAATCCATGGAACACAAAAAAAATTTCCACAACTACAAGTTTAGTGAACATTGAGAAAAAAAAGTGTTGGCCACTTAGAAACCATCAAGGATAAGTTTACCATCCCAGTAATTGATGATATTTTGGAGTAACTGTTCAATTTTTATTTTTCTCATCATAAGGTTGAAGCAGGGATTCTTCCCCTTCTAAGGTTTTTATATTTCTTGGGGTTTTTGAGGCCATAGACAGTGATTTTAGGAAGAAGAAATATATACTAAACTCTCTTGCACATTGTTCCCGGCTGGAGGCTGCTAAAAATGGACATATGTTTTTTGGTTTTCTAAGTTACTAGAAACCTATAATATCGAAGGGATTTTCTCAATCACAGGGGATTTTCCGGTGTGCTCTGTCCAAAGTTTGATAAACTTTAACTTGTTTATAAACTTTAACTTGTAGTGAACATTGTAGGATTTAGGATGATCTGAACGCAGATTTTATGTAGAAGTTCAGTTACTAAATATCTCTGATCTTTAAANTGCTCCACGTGCCACCCCATCCGGGGAATGCTAACTATAGTTTTGAATATAATGGATAAATATTATAATTTCTACAATTTTTTGAAGTTGACCAATTTGAAAAAGCATTTTAAACACTTTTTTTACGCGTCATGTAATTTTCTTAATTTTTACTTAAAAGTAAAATGTAAAAATACCACTTTGAAGAGGACAATTTAAATCTTATTAATATAAATTTTCCATATTTTTCCACTATGTATTTTTATAAATATGGATTTTTCATTTTACTGAATCTTAGTGTCACCTAAAAATATTATGGAGTGATTTTTTTGAAAAATTAATTAAAATTAGCTAAAAACAATGAAAACAAATATGAATTATATCAACTAAAAGTAGATTCATTTCTAAAAATGTCTATCACTTCCAGAACTAAATTATTTTATTTGTATTTGTAGGAGTCTGCTACCTCCAAAATTGAAGTAAGCTGGAGAGAATTGGTAGTTTTCTGTAAACTCCTTTCGGACAAAATATTATTCTTAACTAAATTCGTTAGAAAATAAAGGAACTTTCAAAATCTTTTAGCTGTAAATCTGTCCGTTGGGAAGATATGAAGGGGCACATCATTTGTCCTATCGTTTTGCTTATCATTTGGCGTGAAATCATATAAATATGTTTTCGACCTAACTTGTTTTGCACAATTCATTCCCTCATTTCATATTTTCGGTTATGTGGAGTTACTAAAGAGAAGTTTGGAACAAATTTTTTACTGTTTGAAACAAGGTTTTTGTTGTTTTTATTGGAGGAACAATTTATATATTGAAGGTGAAGGTGAATTTGTTTTCTTGAACATTATTTTCAAGGTGGAGGCTTTATTGAACATTATTTTCAAGGTGAATGATTTCATACGCAACTCCTTACTATATCAAAAATATTTTTTTTGAAAGTAAGTTTTTTTAAACAATTCCTATCAAATTCTTGATATTATTTTTGAATAATTTTTGCACAATGAAGTTTTTTTGAAACAATTTTTTTTAAAGATCAAAGTTTTTTTTTAATTTTCTCTGAAATCTACTTTTTTATAAAAAATTTATTTTAAAAACATTTTTGTTTATTGAGCAATATTTTACAATATGATTATAATATCCATTTTTTTTATTTCTTTAAAAAAATGTTTTTGAGTTATAATATTTGAGGTTTGAAATTTTATTTTGTGTTATAAAATGTCGAATTTTTTAAAAAACTTTACAGATTGAATAATCATGGTCAAAAAAAATTTGTGCAAGAAAAAATATGATTGCACTCAAGATGAAACTCGTCATAATGAACACACTGAACACACGAAAGAGCGTTATTGGAGAAAGAAACAAGAACATGAAAATATTGAAGGAAGAAATAATGATGATGCAAATAGAGATTTAATTGCATCCTGATTCTCAGCAAGAAGAAGTACAACTATGTATGCATACATATTGTCTAGATTAAGTTTAGAATTCAAATTCAATTCATTTTTTAATATAATTGATTGTAATTTGAATTTAATATTTTTCAAAAAATAAAAATAGATTTTCCTCATAACATCTATGAAGTCGTTGAAACTGAAATTGAAGTAGAAGTCGAATCACCTACATATATGTACATACATTTAGATAATAAAAGATTAAAACACTTGTAGAGTTTAATTAATTTATGATATGGTTTAGTTTTTTAATATAAGTTAAATTAACATATAGAGGAGATATCAACATTTATGATGAAATGTTAAAAAATGTTGATATTTATAAAATTGGAGAGAAAAACATGTTAAGAATATGTATAATACTTTTTTCAAAGATGAATCCATAGCAACACAAGATCAACTTTTGAGAGGTCTAATAATGTCGAAAAAGTTAAAAGAAGCTACACCATTATTGGGTATTCAAAAGTCGACAAAAGATACAAAGGTGAAACAAAATGTCTTTGAGAATATAACTAGCGCATTACAATCTTTTGGAAAATATTGAAAAAAAGATGTCAGTGTTGCACGTAGAGTAATGCAAACAACAATTGTTCGATCTAGCAATATAAAATATCATTTGACACAACACATGGAAAAAGCGATGGGAACCTCAATAAAAACATTGTACAAACATAGACAATTCCTATTGCAAATAGATGCAAATGATGAAATTACTTGTTGGCCAGTTATTTCTAGACAACCCTACAAAGATAGACTTGCAAAAAATGTTAAATAATTGGCCTGTAATTATTGGTTGACAAAATCTTGTGTTTCACCACATACAATGGATGTGTTTCGACGAAGAATAACATGAGGTGAATATGAATAACATGCAAAACAGATATTGCCAATGACACAAACATAATTGTTCAAAAAGTTCAAAGAAAAGAACAAAGAAGTTAAAATGCCCATCAATACATGTGTTCAACAAAAACCATGGTTAGTTAGACCCATCAATGTTCGTGACACTTGTTGTTGTCATTATCATGTGGAATTTGAGTTATATTATGACACTTTACTTGATTTTGGTAAAAATTTATGGACAAGTTCTCCTCCTTCCACAATCTGTGGTTTTATATCCCAAATTCTATGTGAAAGAGAAGGAGATGAATTATTTTACCAAAAAAAATTTTAGTGAAAAAAAATGAGATCGTTGTGGAAATCTAATTTTATTTCACTCCAAGTATACTATTGATATGAATGATCAATCTTTGTCTGATACAATAGTCAATTGGAAGAGATATGAATATATCAGTAGAACTACTACAAGTTCTTCAAATGTTGTTTCCAAAAGGATTGATTTGAAAGTGGAAAAAATTTGTGATATATTTTTTGAAGAAGTTTGAGAATTTTTTTTATAAATACACCAAGCATTCACATAGAGCTCGATGGAAATAATTACAATTCAAACAATCTTCTGAAGTGGTTTTATATATCGAGCAATGGAATCCACTGTTCGAATAAGAGTTGGGTTGATTCCATCTCCGATCATATCCCACTTGTGTACGTAGCGATCTCAAACTGATCTCAATCTTCTTCGTCACCGATTTACAAGTTATTGGAGATTTGGCACCGAGAGTCCTATGGATCGAATAACCAGTTGAGAAAATGGAAAGATAAAACTAGAAGCAATCTCGACAAAGAGAGGCAGATGAATCATCATCATTCCTATTGAGAGAGAAAATAAAACGTACTGATTAATGGAGAAGGTCATCAAAGAAAATTTAAAAGTTTAGATTTTTGTGTTAGAGTTGTATTTTACAACTCAGTATTAGGTGGATGTGTGATTTAGTTTTTAAATTCAACTTAAAGTTGATATTTGTTACTTTTAAATAATAATAATAATAATAAATTAAATAATTAAAAATTGTATTGTATATGTAGACTCTAACTTTTTGCAATCCAAAACAGGTTAAGGAGAAAAGATTTACACCTACAAAGATTTGATCTCTCTCAACATTTCATAAAACTGGCGAAATGCGTATACCTATTGGAGATGGGCACAATTAATGATCTTTTAATCTTAAATTATAATCTGATGGCTACACATTGAAGATGCCGGTATATTCTTAGTCCTCCAAAGATTTATTATTGATAACTTCCTTGCATTTATGAATGCATCAGTTAACCTGTTTACTTTTTAACATTTACCTAATAATATTAAGAAAATAACATTGCCACTTTTAGTAGGCACTCCTTCAACTTCATTCTTGAAATTACACTTATTAGACAAGCCATGTTTCCTCTACCTCGAATTAGGGCTGTGCTAGTTTAATCCAAAACCACTGAATTAAAAAAAATGATTTACAATCTAAAAAAATTTGATCCCTCTCAACATTTCATAAAACCAGAATTAAAATAATTCTATGCCAATTTAATCCAAAACAACTAAATTAAAAAAAAAAGACAAATGATTCAGCTTTCATTTTACCCCTTACAACAGATCCCTTTATAACACATCTTTACCTTTTTACTTATAAAAATTCAACCTTTTTGAATACTAAGAAGAGGAAAGGGATTTGTGGCATCCACAAATTGCTGATAAAATAAACATTCTTTATTAATAATAAAATTTTGACCTGACTGTTTGGTTTTAAAATACCAATCTACCCTGCCATCTATTACCAATCCTTGTCACAGCATTAATAATACCACTCCTTGTCACAACATTAATAATGAGTCTGAAAGATTTACCACTCAGCTTCCCAACTGACTAGATTGGTAGCTCTTGGTCTTGAACATGCCTCACATTTCTCAATCGAATCTGGGCAATCTTTGATTGCATGGCCGATGGCTACACGATCATAACATCTAGACCGGTGAGAAAGTGGGCAGTCTTGGGTATATGTCCCACCTTCTCACATTTGTTAGTGGTTTTTCCTCTTCTATAACATTCATTTTGAAACTAAACTGGAGAGGTTTAAGTCACAGTCAAGTTAGTTACTTTTATTTGAGAATCATGGGAATCAAAAGAGTGGAAATTAGAAAAACAAGCATCTAGTTTCAATTTTTGATTCTATAGCAAGTGAGTTAACTTTATGGATTAAGGATAAACATCTATCATATTTACTAAGTTTAACTATGTTTTTTATTTCAATTTTTTTTTTTTAATAAATATAAAATTAAAATTAATATGTAAAAAATATAATAATATTTAATTTATAATTTTAAAATTCTAAAATTAATAGGTAAATTATATAGTAAATATTTCTACTTTAAGACTATTTTTTTCTTATAATCAATATAGAATTAATATGTAAACTATATAATTAATGCCTAATTTATAATTTTATTCGAGAATCATGGGAATCAAGAGAGTGGAAATTAGAAAAACAAGCATCTAGTTTCAATTTTTGATTCTATATCAAGTGAGTTAACTTTATGGATTAAGGATAAACATCTATCATATTTACTAAGTTTAATTATGTTTTTTATTTCAATTTTTTTTTTTAATAAATATAAAATTAAAATTAATATGTAAAAAATATAATAATATTTAATTTATAATTTTAAAATTCTAAAATTAATAGGTAAATTATATAGTAAATATTTCTACTTTAAGATTATTTAAGATTATTTTTTTCTTATAGTCAATATAGAATTAATATGTAAACTATTTAAGATTATTTTTTTCTTATAGTCAATATAGAATTAATATGTAAACTATATAGTTAATGCCTAATTTATAATTTTAAAAGTAATATGTAAATTATATTTCCCACCTTATCATAATTGTTAATGGTTTTTTCTCTTTTGTAACATTCATTTTGAAACTAAACTTGACACGTTTAAGTCACAATTAAATTAGTTATTTTCATTTGAAAATCACGGGAATCAAGAAAGTGGAACCTAAAAAAACGAATTCACTTTTGACTCTATATTAACTGAGCTAACTTTAAGTTTCACTTTTTACTCTATATTAACTAAGCCAACTTGGCCGGCTGGGAATAAACATCCATCATATCTACCAAGTCTAACTATTTTTTTATTTCAAAATTATAGAATCAATATACATGTGTACAAAGTCCAACTATTTTTTTTCTTATAGTCAATATAGAATTAATATATAAACTATATAGTCAATGTCTAATTTATAATTTTGAAATATCTATATTAACTAAGCCAACTTGGCCGACTGGGAATAAACATCCATAATATCTACCAAGTCTAACTATTTTTTTATTTCAAAATTATAGAATCAATATACATGTGTACAAAGTCCAACTATTTTTTTCTTATAGTCAATATAAAATTAATATATAAACTATATAGTCAATGTCTAATTTATAATTTTGAAATTTAAAAAATAAAAAATTAATATGTAAATTATATAGTCAATATTTCTATTTAAGAATGGATAAACACCCATACACAATAATATGTAAATTGTATAGTAAATATTCAATTTATAATTTTAAAAATTTACAAATATTGTATTAATATGTAAATTATATAGTCAATGTTTCTATCTTAAGAATGGATAAACATTCATTTATGTCTAGAAAGCCTAAATATTTTTTTTCTTGAAAATTATATGGTCAATGTGCAATACAAAATTAATATGTAAATTATATAATCAATGTTTCTATCTTAAGAATGGATAAACATCCATACATATCTATGAAGTCCAACTATTATTTTCTTTAAAATTATATAGTTAATATCCAATTTATAACGTTCTACAACACAAGTATTTCGATAGAGGACAAACACCTTTAATAACCACTCAGACAACTAGATCAAAGATCAACACAAAATCATGAATGTGGGTGTCTATTTTGCTTGTTTTTTGAGAATTTTTTTTTATATTTTCACAAATTCTCCAACTTTCTGTAAAGAAAGTATTTTTTTTATTGAGAATTTCACTTTACACTAAAGACAAAATTTGTCAAGAATTTTGTTAGCTTTCTATTGACTATTTTTTGAATTTTTTTTATTGAGATCTGATATGTCAACTTAACAATTATTTGATAGTATGTTCCTTAAAAATGAAGGGAATGATAATGGCTTATGTTTTTCCCCAACCATGTATCCATTATTAAACTTTTGTTTCTGACAAAAACAATATGTTACAACAATGTCAGATTTTAAACACATTTTTTTACCCGTCATGTAATTTTCTTAATTTTTACTTAAAAGTAAAATCTAAAATACCCTTTTGAAGAGGACAATCTAAATCTTATTAATATAAATTTTCCATAATTTTCCACAGATATGGATTTTTCATTTTACTGAATCTTAGTGTCACCTAAAAATATTATGCAGTGTTTTTTCTGAAAAAATAATTAAAATTAGATAAAAATAATGAAAATGAATATGAATTATATCAACTGAAAGTAGATTCATTTCTGAAAATGTCGCTATCAGTTCCGAAACTAAATTATTTGTATTTGCAGGAGTCTTTTACCTTCAAAGTTGAAATATGCTCGAGAAAATTGAGAGTTTTCTATAAGCAGTCCGAGTTGTAGGTTTTCGACTGAATTTTTTTTTTTTCGAATGAAATATTTTTCTTAACGGAAGTCGTTAGAAAATAACCAGACTTCCAATCTTTCAGCTGAAAATCTTATGTCAAAATTCTATCGGCCGGGAAGATATGAAGGGACACATCATTTTGCGTGAAATCATATAAATATGCTTTTGAATGAACTTGTTTTGCACAATTCATTCCCTCATTTCATATTTTTGGTTATGTGGAGTCACTAAAGAGAAGTTTGGAACAAATTTGTTGCTCTTTGAAACAAGGTTTTTGTACTTTGAAACAAGGTTTTTGTTGTTTTTATTGGAGTAACAATTTATATGTTGAAGGCTTTCTTGAACATTATTTTCAAGGTGGGGGCTTTCTTGAACATTATTTTCAAGGTGAACACTTTCATAATCAACTCCTTACTATATCAATTTTTTTTTTTTAAAGTAAGTTTTTTTAAACAATTCCTATCAAATTCTTGATATTATTTTTGAATAATTTTTGTCATAATGAAGTTTTTTTGAAACAAATTTTTTTTTTTAAGATCAAAGGTTTTTAAAAAATTTCTTTAAAATCTATTTTTTATGCAAAATTTCTTTTAAAATCATTTTGGTTTATTGAGCAATCTTTTACAATATGATTATAAAATCCATTTTTTTATTTCTTTAAATTTTATTTTTTTTGAGTTATAATATTTGAGGTTCGAAATTTTATTTTGTGGTATAAAATGTTGATTTTTTAAAAAACCTTTACATATTGAATAATCATGGTCAAAAAAAATTTGTGCAAGAGAAAATATGATCACACTAGAGATAAAACTCGTCATAATGAACAAGCGAAAGAGCATTATTGGAGAAAGAAACGAGAACATGAAAATATTGAAGGAATAAATAATGATGATTCAAATAGAGATTTGCATCCTGATTCTCAACAAGAAGAAGTCCAACTAGGTATGCATACATATTGTCTAGATTAAGTTTAGAATTCAAATTCAAATTATTTTTTAATATAATTGATTGTAATTTGAATTTAATATTTTTCAAAAAATAAAAATAGATTTGCCTCATAACATTGATGAAGTCGTTGAAATTGAAATTGTAACACCCCGCTCTTGCGCGCACTGAGCGGACTTATTCTTTTAGGACACTTCCGTGCAAGTGATCTGTGTCATTATACTATTGGTTGTTTTGATTATGATTATGAGATATTGCGGATTTAATGATATGTTATTTTTGTTGTATTTACATTGACAGGTGATATTGACTGGGTTCTCCTGAGTGTGTAGGACTCTGGACGTTTGAGGATGCTGAGGCATCGATGAAAATCCATGGAATTTGGATCGAGTTAGGGAGTGGACTGTTAGGGTTTAAATGTTGTTGATGTCAAATATGCACATATGATTAGATGTTATGATGTTGATTATTATTGCTGACATGATTCGTTGATGGATATAGGTTGATGATAACTTGCCGACCAAACTCACATTTGGAGTAAAGGGGTCACACAAGACAACCAGAGACAATGAGGGAGAGGTGTGGCAGCAACCCTACCACAGCCTACTAGGACTCTTGTCGTGGATCGAACTGTAGGTTAATGATTAACTAGTTCGTGAAGACCCACGATGCCGTGAGGGAAGACCGTGACATTCTCTCACAATGATTCTAAGGGGTGCACAATAAGGTATGGTCCTTATTCCTTAGAGGCCCTTAGTCTCTTAGAAGATCACTTGATGGAGTATTGACTCTAGGGGTTTGACGTCTACCAAATTCAGTCAAGAGGCGAGTGGCACCCTTGGAGCACGTAGTGCGTCTTGAAGGGCACGTCGCGTAAATAAAAAAGAAGGAGGCGAGTGGCACCCTTGGATCATGTAGTGCGTCCTAAAGGGCACGTCACGATTTTAACTATGGTAAGTTAATAAACCCAGTGCCTAGAAAACTAAACCTCCTTAGAACCTAGTCGGCCTTAAAATGAATGATGTGATAAGTAAAGTTTAATAACAAATTTTCCCTTAATAACTGAGCCAAGCCTAGTGAATTGAAAACCTAGGTCTGAGTAGAACCTTTGAACAAAAAAAAACTAATTAGACATGTAACAAGAAGGGGGTAAAGAAAATTCAAGCAATAATAATTAAAGTGGAAATTTTAATAATTGATTAATTAATAAAAGGGGTAATTGGTTGTTTTTGTCTAAACCTGCTAATTCTGAACATAGTCGTAAAAAGAGGAAACTCAAAGAAAAAGGGAAACTTAAAGAAAAGAAGAATGTCTAACTTAGTAAGGAATCTAGCCTTTGGAACTTTCTATTTATGAACTAAACTAGGATTTAAGTAAGGCATAAGTCATTTAAGAATTGTAAGGGAATAATGGGACACCGAGGAGCGTTTTTAGGAATGATTTTAGGTGGGTGAGGAAAATAGACAAATTTAATTAATTAATAAATGGATTTTCTGGTGCAACTAGGGGATCGAGCGACATGTGTACGGGGTTTTTTTTTCCTAATTAAATAAATGAAAAATGAATCTAATGAGGGTTTGGGAAACTAATCACTAGAAACTCTATAAAAAGGATGGTGGAGGCGGAGTATGGATCAAATTTGGCTTGCGTAACGTTATGCTGCCAAAATTTTATCTTGACTAAGTTTCTCTTATGGGAATTGGGATACCCAGCTCGGGTAACGAGTGGTAGCTCGACCTTGCAAGGCTAGCTGGGAGATAGAATTCTCTGGTATTGTGTGTGTGGCCCCTTTCCGGCTCGGGGGGCTGAAGGGGAAGAAGAGTATCCATAGCGTTGACTGGGAGGTACCGGTGAGGTCCCATCAGTCGACAAGCGAGAGATGGACGAAGTGCAAGTAGGACTCGGATGGAGTGCAAGCGCAGGATAAAGACTTTGGGTTATTCGTTGTCGGTTACAGGTACGCAAGTGTGTTTGTTTGTTTAAGAATAAAAGAAAATTTTGGTTTAAATTTCTATGTATGAATCGTTATGATGACGAAAGTTTTGATGAGTTTGGATAGTAGTTTTACTTGTTGTTAGATGAATTCTAACCCAACTTAGAAGTATTTTAGTTTCAACACTTAGTGAGAATCTGTTCGTATGAGTTTTAAGTGGCATGTAAGTTATTTTTCCTAAAGCGCCTCCCCACTGTCCATATTAGTTTTAATGAACCGTATGCCCTTTTCCTGTAGCACAACTTCTTGTACTTGTCAGTCAAGGCCCGAGATTCTTATTCTATCTCTACATTTAGATTTAATTTTTAATCTCTATTTAGTATCCATTTGTTCTAAAAAGAGTTTACTTGGTTCCATATTGAGATGGCGTACGAAGCTCTTAGATGTTTTACATGTTGAATTTATTTGATGGACCTTCAGGGTTTATAGTGAAAATTAACTTCCTTATCGCTCCTTTCTTAATTGGTTTTGACGTCCTTCTGATAACATTTTTACACCCTAGACAGTTGCGCTATATTTTTGCCTAAAAACCTTGGCTTAGCAAGGTCTTATCCCCATGATTTTTGATCTCGTTTTCCAGACCCTATAGCCTCCACCTTTATCCTGATGCCATATGAGTTGGTGCCTCTCGTTGAGAGAGATAAACAACCATATTGATAGACTTAGACATAAGGTCTTTGTTGATAGCTGGCCTTGTAAGCCGAGTAGCCCAAGAGCCCAGTCTAGACTTAGAATCCTCCTTTTGGTGCACTTTTTGCCCTTCACTACTTGTTCGGTTATGGGTAGCAGAGAAAATACTCAGTGCCTAGTTACTTACAAAACATGTGCCTCTCATAGTCGGAGAGGAGACCCAAAGAGCTACACATCAGATTCAGAAATTGGGTTTTTTCTCCTATTCCATCTGGTTCCAACTCTCCCATTGGTAGCCCTCGAGAGTTAATACTTGGAGTGCCCATTTGAGTCACAGGTTCAAGCTCGACGACCCTTTCAAAACATACTTAGCAGTCGGACCTGTCCGTTAGATCGATGTTGGGCCTCGACACATGGTTGACGTCTCTGTCTTGTAACAACTCGTCTCTGGTGGACAACGTTTCCCTAAAAGCCAACTACAGTCAACCTTTAACTGCTTTAGTAGGCACAAGACTTATGTTTATCTCCCTCCTTGGGCTCGACTTTGCACGAATGTTTCAACAAAAACTTCCCCTGTCTGCTCAGTTACAGGTGGGCGATCCCCTGACATGTGCAACAAATCCTAGCTGTCATGCATTCAGTGGGTCGGCCCACGAGATTGCTGCAGCCTCTGCCAGACCCGATGACCTCCTCACTGCCACGATTTCCTTGTTTTTCCTTACGCAATGTTAAATGCTTGGTACCCTAATTTAACAAGGGAGGAGAAATGTGTTAACCTTTTGACAGAGCAATTATTATTAATGGAACTAACCGGTAGATAAATTAAACCTTGCAGATTAATTACTGTTCTTCTTCTAAATTTTAATGATAGAAATCTTGTCTGCTGAATCTTGATGGCTGCCACTATTAAACAGACACACAAATTACATTTTCTCCCTTATACAATTGCTTTCTCCATTTTTATGTAGTAGATGTTTTTTGTTACAGTTAAGGTTTCCATTTTTTATACCTTCACATTTATTTAGTCGATATTAAACGTAGTATATTGGCTCTGTAGTCATAAATATCACCTTATCTTGTGACAGGGAGAGTTAAGGCAGTAAGTATCTTATTGTTGGGTATTGCAGCAGGGAATCTATTTTATTGATTACTGCCTTAAACAACTTTATTTACTTTGCAACACTTATATTTCCAATAATGATTGTTGCAGTTATCCCTTTGTTAGTTGTTTGTGTTATAACGATATATTCTCTTTTGATGTTAATTGTTTTATAACGATTTAATTCCCTTTTGTTAGTTAATTGTGTTATAACGATTTATTTCCTTTTGATGTTAATTTTTTTTATAATGATTTAATTCCCTTTTGTTAGTTAATTGTGTTTAACGATTTATTCCCTGTTGTTAGTTAATTGTTTTATAATGATTTATTGGGTTAATTGCGATTGAAATAAATGATAGTTCTACCTCGGAGAGGTAATTGGGAACATATTGGAATCAATGAAGAGGCTATGACACTAATACATCTTGTAATTTAATAAAAGCTTTGATATGTTTTAGGTTAAGCCTTGTGATATTTTAAGTAAGGCATGGTCATATCTACATTGTTATATTTTAGTTCAACATTGTTGTATTTTAAGCAAGAGCGTTGTTATATTTTATATTCGGGAAAAACATTGTTGCATTTTAAATTAAGCCTTGCATTATTATAGTTGGCACTAAGGATGCTAAGCATGGTTAAACTTTGCCATATTTTAAGGAAAGGTTGGTGAGTGTTATTATATGCTTTTAATGACAGGTTGAGGTTGGATATATTGTGCTTGGAATGGTCTTATGGTGGTAAAATGTTAATGTGATCCATAGATTGTTGTGCTAGTCTAAACCTGTATTGAATATAGTTACCTTGCACCTCATTTAGCTCGATTGATGCGATGAGTGCATATCATAACCTGGCTTTGGGACATGCGCTTCTCGATGATAATGAGGTGATAATCGAAGATGTTTTGTAAATTGCACTATAGCGCTTGAATGTGATTTTGTTCCTCACTCGCTGTAACGGTTCTAGTTACCAATGTCACTTGATGTGGATTGTGTTGGGATTGATTGATGTTTCCCCTTTTTGGTAGGCTTGGTCCTGTTTGTGTTGGGAAGGATGTAGACACCTCCTTGTCCCTCAGAACACTCGCCAACCTTGAGACCTTAAATGGTCAAAATCGATGGGAACTTGGGCTTGAGCGTTTCTTATGTGTCCTAGAGGTCCTAACCTTGCAGGGTAGGATGGGCGGGTAGTCATTTTTTTTTATTTTGTCTGATTGATTTTGTATGTTGCATCCTACTACATGATGTGCTAGTATGCTAGGTCGTTATGTTGTCTATTGCCTAAAATGTGTGCGTTGTGTTCATCATCAAGTTGTGTTGATTAACTATTATCGTTGTTACCTTCCTGTTTAAAAAAAGAAAAAAAATGCTCTTATTATGCGTCGTGTGTTGTCGTAACGACTGGGGTCGTTACATATGGTATTAGAGCTGGTTCGAACCACGACTTGGAATCACTACGACTTCCTTTGATTAGATATTTGATTGTAATGTCTCTAATTAAATTGATGTGTATTCTTGCAGATAATCATGGTTAGAGGACACCACAGAGGAAGACGACGAGGTGCTAGGGGAGGAGGCGTGACACCCCTAGTAGCATCCACGCATGAGGGGTTTAACCCCCAAGGAGAAGAACAGGTTGTCAGGTAGCAACATATAGTTGTGGGTGATGTGGTTGGGTTGATGAGGTCCTTTTAGAGGATGTCTGAGGCACTGATTAGCCATTTTGATAGAGATTATTCTAGGGCACCGACACCTCCTGAGGGTCCACCGCGCACTCTGGTCGATACTGGTAGCATTCACCGTGAGCTCGAGAAGGTAAAATTTCTTGAGCTCTTTGGTGCCCCGGACGACGCAGTTGAGGAGAATATGGTGATGTGGTTTGCACTTCGCGACTATACCTCCAACATGAAGGTCTGCATGACGGTCTTTCAACTGAAGGGGAGCGCTCTTCTATGGTGGAAGATGCTCCTGCCACAATTGAACATGGTTGTCGAAGACGTGTCATGGGAACTGTTCAAGGAACATTTCCGGGAGAGGTATGTATCTGAGGAATTCATTGAGCTTCAGCTCAAGAAGTTCAATTCCTTGCAACAAGGCGACCGTACGATGCCCGGGTATGAGGCTCATTTCATGGAGCCGCTTCAGTATTCTCTGCACCTGAATACCGAGAAACTTAAGGTCAACAAGTTCATGTTCGGCCTTAACGTTAGCATTCATGTAAAGGTGAGGATTCTGATGCCTCAAACCTTTCATGATGTTGTCCAGAAGGCCCTCATAGAAGAGGAGGATCTTATTAGTGGGGGTCAGAGCAGGACTCTAGTGAGACCAGCAAGACATGTGTCATCTAGTGCGCTGCAACATCAGACACCAGCTAGACATTCACTAGGATTTCGAGGCACTCAGAGAGGATCCACATACACTACACCACGATGATCGATGCCTCAGTAGAGAACTCCTTATAGGGGACCACAGAACCAAGAAAAATGTTGACCGCAACAATAACAGTTTAGGCATGTTCAACAGAATAGACCAGGGTTCCAGGCCGGTGGGCTGTTAGTATCTACTTCGGGTACCAGGAGTACTCGAACGAAGAAAGGGTGTTGGACATGTGGGGAGCCACATTACCAGTGTGACTTTTGAGTGAAGAGGAACAGAGCATCTGAATCAGCTGGACCCACTACCGTGGGAGATTTGGGCAAGGCCCATCGGATTCATGCAGTGGTGAATAATCACCAGGAATAGCACCAGTCAACTATGCTCAAGAAGTTAGGTACCGTTGCTAACCAGACCCTTAGTATTTTGATAGATCCAGGTGCTACAGAGAGTTTCATTTCTGGTGTAGCACTAAAAAGAATTAAGGTAAAGGTAGTCGAACATGATGAGTTTAGATTTGTAGAAATAGCTTCGGGAGCAAACAAAAGGTTGGAGGTAAGGTTACGGGCTGTAGCCTTAACCTCAGAGAGTTTGTCATAAGAGACAACCTATACGTCACGATATTACGATCTTATGACATCGTGATAGGTATGGACTGGTTGGAATCGCATGAGGTGATACTCAACTGTAAGATGAAACAATTGATCTTGGTCGATGATGAGGGACTGAGACACATGATTGTAGGTTTAAACTAGGGAGTTTCCTTGAGGTTCATCTCTTCCTTCCAGCTACGGAAGAGCATGCACAAGGGATGCAATATATATGCGATCCTTGCATTAAACATGAAGGGAATAATAGAAGGTCTATAAAACCTTCTGGTGGTGCGAGAGTTTGCAGACGTCTTCCCTGAGGAGTTACCTGGGATGTTGCCGAAGAGGGAGTTGGAATTTACCATCAACCTAAAACCAGGAACTGAACCTATAGCGAGAACACCTTATCGGATTTCGACCACCGAGTTACAAGAGTTGAAAATGAAACTGAAGGAGTTGCTGGACCTAAGACTTATACATCCAAGTGTGTCACTGTGGGGTGGCCTATTATTTTCATATGGAAGAAGTATGGGTCGTGGAGACTCTACATTGACGACCGTCAATTGAACAAGGCAACGATCAAGAATGAGTATCCGTTTCCAAGGATTGATGATCTGTTTGACCAGATGAAAGGCATGACGGTGTTTTCAAAGATCGGCTTGAGATCAAGGTACCACTAGTTACGTATCAAGGAGGAAGAAATCCCTAAGAATTCCTTTAAGATGAGGTTTGGACATTACGAGTTTATCATTTTACCGTTTGGACTGACGAACGCCCCAGGGGTATTTATGAGTTTGATGAACGGGGTGTTCCACGAATACTTGGACAAGTTCATCCAAGTATTCATTGACGATATTTTGATATATTCTTGGACGATGGAGGAGCACGACGAGCACTTGCACTTGGTACTACAATGTCTATGAGAGAACAAAGTTTTTGGGAAACTGTCCAAATGATCGTTTTATCAATTGAAGATTCATTACTTAGGGAATGCCATATTCAGTGAAGGTATTTCTTTGGATCCAGCAAAGTTTGAGGCTATTATGGAATGGCTTGTACCGAAAAATGTCCTAGAAGTACATAGCTTCATGGGTTTAGCAGGATACTATCGATGGTTCATCGAGGGTTTTTCGAAGATAGAAAATCCGATTACAGAATTGCAGAAGAATAACAAGAAGTTTGTTTGGACTGAGAAATGCACGGAGGCATATCGGAGGCTCAAGGAGCTATTGAAGAAAACACTGATACTAAAGGTCCCTGAAATGGACGAGGACTTCCTGGTATGCACTGACACATCCAAGGAAGGCTTAGGTAGATTCTTGATGCAAGATGGTCGAGTGATCGTTTGCATCTCGAGAAAGTTGAGAAGGCATGAGGAGAACTATGCGACACATGATTTGGAGTTGTTAGCCATTGTATAAGCCTTGAGAGTTTGGAGACACTACCTAATTGGATGGAAATTTGAACTAAAAATGGACCACTATGGTCTACAACACATCTTTACGTAAAGCGACTTGAATGCACGACAATGATGTTGGTGAGAATTGATTAGCAAGTACGATTTAAAGATTGCCTACATAAAAGGGATAGGGAACAGAGTGGCTAATGCGTTGAGTCAGGGACCACACATATTTTTGGTGATGCCTCTTCAGAGGAATCTATGCAAAAATATTCTAACCTTACAGTGCAATGATGGATGGTACAAAGAGGTCAAGGATTTTATCGGACAAAACACAATGATGGTACCAAAATTTGAGGGATTTATTGTGGAAAACGAAAAAATACTGAGATTTAATAATCAGATTTACATACCGCCCAAAGATGATTTGAGGAGTTTGATACTAAACGAGGCTCATAGAAAAGTGTACATGGCTCACCCAGGAGTCACAAAAATGAGGGCAGACTTTAAACCCTTATTATTATGGAAAGGAATGAAGGCAGACATAGTCAACTACATGGCAAGATGTCTAGAATGTCAGCAGGTGAAGGYTGAACATAGACATCCGACAKGATTACTATAGCCACAYGCTATTCCAGGATCGAAATGGGAGGTAATTTCGATGGATTTCATTATTGGATTTCCACTKACGACAAGGAGACATGACTCAATTTTTGTAGTAGTCGACACTCCGACGAAGRGTGCTCATTTTATTCCTATGCGTACGAAATATCAGGCTCCTCACATAACTAGTGTTTTCATCAGTGAGATCGTGAGGCTGCATGGTGTGCCTAAGAAGATTATATCCGATCAAGGATCGATGTTTATAGGATGATTTTGGACAAGTTTCCAAGAGGCCTTGGGAACCTAACTTAACTTTAGTACCACGTATCACCCAGAGACAGACAGGTAGACCGAACGAACAAACCAAATATTGGAGGATATGTTGCGTATGTATGTGATGAACCAATAGAATCATTGGGAAGAATTCTTGCCACTAGTATAATTTGCATATAACAACAGTTATCAAAGCACCATTAAGATGGCGCCTTTCAAGTTTCTTTACGGGAAACCGTGTTAGACACATTTTAGTTGGGATCGACTTGAGGATAAGGTCTTGGTGTGACCAGAAGCGATCCAAGAAATGGAAGATCAAATGAAAACAATAATACAAAGGATCAAGGAAGTGCAGGATCAATAGAATATCTATGTCGATGTGCATCGTGTCGACTGTAGTTATGAATTAGGCAATCGAGTCTTCTTGTGGGTGAAACCGCATAAGAGTTTGATCAAGTTTGGAAAGGGTGCTAAACTCTCTCCTAGGTTTGTGGGACCCTTCAAAATAGTGGAAAATAAGGGGCCCGTGGCCTATCGACTAGTCTTGCTTGATTCTTTGAGGAGTATGCACAATTTTTTTCACGTATCTGTTTTGAGACATTATGTTAGTGATCCTATACATGTTATTGACATGAGTTCCTTGCAGGTATGAGACGAGGGTGCTCTCACGGTGGAGCCAATCCGCATCTTGGACCATCGCATTCGAAAAATACAATGTCGAACAATAGATCAGGTCAAGGTCCAGTGGGACAAATATAGTCCACACTCGGCGACCTGGGAGGATGCATATGATATGCGTTATCAGTTTCCATTTTTGTTTGATAGCTAGAAATATGATATAGTGATACACTTTATTTCGGCACTTACATACTGTGAAACTTAGGGACAAAGTTTAAAACAAGAGGGGGTGTATGTAACATCCCTCTCTTACGCGCACTGAGAAAACTTATTCTTTGAGGAAAATTGCATGCAAGTGATCCAGGGCGTTATACTATTGGTTGTTTTGATTATGATTATGAGATATTTTGGATTTAATGATATGTTATTTTTGTTGTATTTACATCGATAGGTGATATTGACTGGGTTCTCCTGAGTGTGCAGGAATTTGGACGTTTTAGGATGTCGAGGCATCAATGAAAATCCATGGAATTTGGATTGACGCAGGGAGTGGACTATTAGGGTTTAAATGTTGTTGATGTCACATATGTACATATTATTAGATGTTATGATGTTGATGGTTATTGCTGACATGATTCGTTGATGGATGCAGACTGACGATAACTTGCTGACCAGAATCACATTTGGAGTAAAGGGGTCATGCATGACAACCAAAGACATTTAGGGAGAGGTGTGGCAGTAGCCATGCCACAGCCTACTAGCACTCCCACCGTGGCTCGAACTGTAGGTTAATGATTACCTAGTTAGTGAAGACTGTGATAGTCACTCACGATGATTCTAAGGGGAGCACAATAAGGCAGGGTCCTTATTCCTTCGAGGTCCTTAGTCTCCCATAATATCACCTGATGAAGTATTGACTCCAGGGGTTTGACGTCTACCAAATTCATTCAAGAGGCGAGTGGCATCATTGGAGCACGTAGTGCGTCTTGAAGGGAATGTCACATAAATAAAACAAAAGGAGGCAAGTGGCACCCTTGCAGGACATAGTGCGTCTTGAAGGGCACATCACGATTTTAACTATGGTAAGTTAATAAACCTAGTGCCTAGAAAACTAAGCCTCCTTAGAACCTAGTCGACCTTAAAATGAATGATGTGATAAATAAAGTTTAATAACAAATTTTACCTTAAGAATTGTCACCAAGCCTAGTGAATTGAAAACCTAGGTCTGAGTAGAACCTTTGAACAAAAAAAAACTAATTAGACATGTAACAAGAAGGCGGTAAAGAAAATTCAATCATTAATAATTAAAGTGGAAATTTTAATAAAGGATTAATTAATAAAAGGGGTAATTGGTTGTTTTTGTCTAAACCTGCTAATTCTGAACATAGTTATAAAAAAGGGAAACTTAAAGAAAATAAAAAAAAGGGGGAAACTTAAAGAAAAAGGAAAACTTAAATAAAAGGGGGAAACTTAAAGAAAAAGGGAAACGTAAAGAAAAGGGGAATGTCTAACTTAGTAAGGAATCTAGCCTTTGGAACTTTCTATTTATGAACTCAACTAGGATTTAAGTAAGGCGTAAGTCATTTAAGAATTGTAAGGGAATAATGAGACACCGAGGAGCATTTTTAGGAACGCTTTTAGGTAGGTGAGGAAAATAGACAAATTTAATTAATTAATAAATGGATTTTCTGGTGCAACTAGGGGATCAGGCGACATGTGTATGGGGGAGGTTTTTCCTAATTAAATAAATGAAAAAGGAATCTAATGAGGGTTTGAGAAACTAATCATTAGAAAACTCTATAAAAAGGATGGCAGAGGAGGAGTATGGATCACATCTGGCTTGCGTAACGTTACTTTGTTGAAATTTTATCTTGACTGATTTTATCTTGTGTGAGTTGGGATACCCAATTCGAGTAACAAGTGGTAGCTCAACCTTGTGAGGCGAGCTGGGAGCTAGAATTCTCTGGTATTGTGTGCATGGACCCTTTGCGGCTTGGGGGGATCCAGGGGAAGAAGAGTATCCCTAGCGTTGACTAGGAGGTATCGATGAGGTCTCATCGATCGACAAGCGAGAGTTGGACGAAGTGCAAGGAGGACTCGGATGGAGTGCAAGCATGGGATAATGACTTTAGGTTATTCGCTGCCGGTTACAGGTACACAAGTGTCTTTGTTTGTTTAAGAATAAAAGAAAATTTCGGTTTAAATTTCTGTGTATGATTCCTTATGATGATGAAAGTTGTGTTGAGTTTGGATAGTAGTTTTACTAGTTGTTAGATGAATTCTAACCCAACTTAGAAGTAGTTTAGTTGCAACACTTAGTGAGAATCTGTTCGGATGTGTTTTAAGTGGCGTGTAAGTTATTTTTCCTAAAACGCCTCCCCACTGTCCATATCCGTTTTAATGAACTGTATGCCCTTTTCCTGTAGCACAACTTCTTGTACTTGTCAGTCAAGGCTTGAGATTCTTATTCCATCTCTGCATTTAGATTTAATTTTTAATCTGTATTTAATAGACATTTGTTGTAAAAAGAGTTTACTTGATTCCATATTGAGATGGCGTACGACGCTCTTAGATGTTTTACATGTTGAATTTATTTGATGGACCTTCACGGTTTATAGTGAAAAATGACTTCCTTATCGTTGCTTTGTTAATTGGTTTTGACGTCCTTCTGCTAAAATGTTTACACCCCATACAGTTGCGCTATATTTTTTCCTAAAAACCTTGGCTTAGAAAGGTCTTATCCCCACAATTTTTGATCTCGTTTTTCAGAACCTGTAGCCTCCACCTTTATCCTAATGCCATCTAAGTTGGTACCTCTCGTTGAGAGAGATAGAAATCTATACTGAGAGACTTAGACATAAGGTCTTTGTTGATAGCTGGCCTTGTAAGCTGAGTAGCCCAAGAGCCTAGTCCAGACTTAGAATCCTCCTTTCGGTGTGATTTTTTGCGCTTTGCTACTTGTTCAGTTATGGGTAGCAGAGGAGCTACTTAGTGCCTAGTTACTTAGAGAACATGTGCCTCTCATAGCCGGAGAGGAGACCCATAGAGCTCCGCATTAGATTCAGAAATTGGGAGTTTTCTCTTGTTCCATCTAGTTCCAACTCTCCCACTGGTAGCCCTCGAGAGTTAATACTTGGAGCGGCCATTTGAGTCACAGGTTCAGGCTCGACGACTCTTTCACAACATACTCAACAGTCAGACCCATCTGTTGGATCGATGTTGGGCCTCGATGCATGGTTGACATCTCTGTCTTGTAACATCTCGTCTCCGGTGGACAACTTTGCCCTAAACGTTAACCATAACCAACCTTTAATTTCTTTAGTAGGTGCAAGACTTATGTTTCTCTCCCTTCTTAGGCTCGAAGTTGCACGAACATTTCAACACAAACTTCTCCTGTCTGCTCAGTCACAGGTGGGAAGTCCCCCGACATGTGCAGCACATCCTGTCAGCCCACGAGATTGCTGCAGCCTCTGCTAGACCCGGAGGCCTCCTCGCTACCACGATTTCCTTGTTTTTCCTTGTGCAACGTTAAATTATTTCTACCCTAATTTAACAAGGGAGGAGAAACGTGTTAACCTTCTGACGAAGAAATTATTATTAATGGAACCAACCAGTAGATAAATTAAACCTTGCAGATTAATTACTGTTCTTATTCTAAATTTTAGTGAAGAAAATATCGTCTATTGAATCTTGATGTCTGCCACTATTAAACAGACGCACATATGGCATTTACGCCCTTATACAACTGTTGTCTCCATTTTTATGCAGTAGATGTTTTTTTTACGGTTACGGTTTCTAGTTTTTATACCTTCACATTTATTTAGTCAATATTAAACATAGTATGTTGGCTCTATAGTCATAAATAATGCCTTATCTTGTGACAGGAAGAGTTAAGGCAGTAAGTATCTTAGTGTTGGGTATTGCGACAAGGAATCTATTATATTGGTTATTGCCTTAAACAACTTTATTTACTTTGCAACAATTATATTTCCAATAATGATTGTTGCGGTTATCCCTTTTTTAGTTATTTGTGTTATAACAATTTATTCCCTTTTGATGTTAATTGTTTTATAACGATTTAATTACCTTTTGTTAGTTAATTGTGTTTAGTGATTTATTCCCTTTTGATGTTAATTTTTTTATAACGATTTAATTACCTTTTGTTAGTTAATTGTTTTATAATGATTTATTGGGTTAATTGCAATTGAAAATAAATGATAGTTCTACCTCAGGGAGCTAATTGGGAACATATTGGAATCACTGAAGAGGCTATGGCACTAATACATCTTGTAATTTATTAAAAGATTTGATATGTTTTAGGTTAAGCCTTGTGATATTTTAAGTACGACATGGTCATATCTGCATTGTTATATTTTAGTTCAACATTGTTGTATTTTAAGCAAGAGCGTTGTTATATTTTATATTCGGGAAAAACATTGTTTCATTTTAAGTTAAGCCTTGCATTGTTATAGTTGGTACTAAGGATCTTAAGCATGGTTAAAATTTGTCATATTTTAAAGAAAGGTTGGTGAGTGTTATTATATTCTTTTAATGATAGGTTGAGATTGGATATATTGTTCTTGGAATGGTATTACGATGGTAAAATGTTAATGTGATCAATATATTGTTGCACTAGTCTAAACTTGTATTGAATATAGTTACCTTGCGCCTCGTTTATCTCGATTGATGCTATGAGTGCATATGATAACATAGCTTTGGGACATGCACTTCCCGATGATGACGAGGTGATAATCGAATTGATGTTTTGTAAATTGCACTGTAGTTCTTGAATGTAATTTTGTTCCTTGCTCGCTGTGATAGTTCTAGTTACCAGTTTCGCTTGATGTGGGTTGTGTTGGGATTGATTGATGTTGCCCCTTTTTGGTAGGCTTGGTATTTTTTGTGTCAGGAAATATGTAGACACCTCCTTTTTCCTTAGAACAATTGCCAGCATTGAGACCTTAAATGGTCAAAATTGATGGGAACCTAGGCTTGAGTGTTGCTTATGTGTCCTGGAGGTCCTAACCTTGCAGGGTAAGACAGGCTGGTATTCGTTTTTATTTTATTTTGTCTGATTGATTTCGTATGTTGCATCCTGGTGCATGATGTGCTAGTATTCTAGGTCGTTATGTTGTCTATTTCCTGAAATGCATGCATTGTGTTCATTGTCAAGTTGTGTTGATTAACTGTTGTCGTTGTTACCTTCCTTTTTTTTTTTTAAAAGAAGGATTTTTTTTTCTCTTATTATGCATCGTGTGTTGTTGTAACAAGTGGGGTCATTACAAAAATTGAAGTAGATGTCGAATCACCTACATGTATGTACATAAATTTAGATAATACAAGATTCAAACACTTGTAGAGTTTAATTAATTTATGACTTGGTTTAGTTTTTTAATATAAGTTAAATTGAAATATGTAAGAGACACTATTAAATTTGAACGTTTTTGCGACAAAGTAGAGATGATTTTTCGTCGGCATAGAGTCGTTTTTGTGACCAAGATGATTTTTTTTTCGATGGAATACATTCGTCGGTCTAGCAGCCACACATGGATCTTCGTCGAGAAACAAAGCCTATTCAAAATAGGGAAAAGTTCGGCTAGCGACGAATGTTAGTCGGTAGAACGACTAACAGGTTGGTCGCTCTAGCGACTAAGAGGTTGGGTTTTGTGACCAATTGGAAATACTAGCGATGAACATGTTAGTCACTTGACCGACTAATAGGT
>SNQJ01S0064663.1:134802-155383 GCA_010110895.2 Picea sitchensis
AGAATCATCGTGAGAGACTGTCGCAGTCTACCCTCACGACATCGTGGGTCCTCTCGAACTAGGTAATCGTTAACCTACAGGTTGAGCCATGACAGGAGTGCTAGTAGGCTGTGGCAGGGATGTTGTCTAAACCTCTCCCTCAAAATCTCTGGTAGTCATGTGTGGCCCCTTTACTCCATATGTGAGTCTGGTCGGCAAGATATCGTCAGCCTGCACCATAAACAAATCATGTCAGAACATATCCACATCATATCATCTAATCAGACGCACTAATATCACAGTAAAACAATCAAACCCAAATGGCAGACTCCCTGACTCTATCTGGAGTCCAAGAGGTTCCATCGATGCCTCCGCATCCTCAAGGTCCAAAACCCTACACACTCAGTAAAATTGAGTCAATGGAACCTATCTATGTCAATGTATTAAAACATGTCATCAACCCATAACGCTTCATAATCAAAATCAAAAGTTTTAATAGCATAAAAATCCGGATCACTTGTGAGCAAGTGTCCTCAAAGAATAAGTTTTCTCAGTGTGCCAGAGAGGGATGTTACAATTTCCTTATGTTCCATTGGTGGTCCTCAAGGGGGGATTTCATGCATAATTCATAGTCAAATACATAATTCATTTTATTGTTCATTTACATAAAATTTGCTTAGTAAAAAAATTGATTATTGTGTAAAGAGGCAAGATCTTCAACCCAATGTGACATGGATGTTGTCTTGTAATGTGGGAAACCTTATGTGGCATGCCAAATCCAAAATAATAATACAAATAATAACAAAAACTAAATTGAGTGTCCACCAATATTTTTTTATCTATCCCTCCATTTATATAAATATGAATCCGAACATAACCAAATTCAAAATTCTGAAGAAATTTGCATGAGTGAGTTGAAGTGAGTTATCATATCCTCAAAGTTGAAGTTACAATATAAAATACACTTCAAATATGCAGGTTCAACACTTACATATATTGAAACATCAAATATTAACCTAGATTTAGCTTATTGAGTAGAAAATTGATCAACTTTAATTGAGAAAAGTGAAATTGAAATTAGTTAAAAGGTTTTTTATTAATAACCAAATTCAAAATTATGAACCAATTTGCATGAGTGATTTGAAGTGAGTTATTATATCCTAAAAGTTAAAGTTCCAATATAACATAGTTCCAATATAACATCCAATTCAAAGTTGCAGGTTCAACACTTACATATATTGAAAAATACAAATTTAACCTAGATTTCACTTATTGAGTAAAGAATTTTGATCCACTTTAATTGAGAAAAGTGAAATTGAAATTAGTTAAGGTCTCTTACTAATAACCAAATTCAAAGTTATGAATCGATTTGCATGAGTGATGAGTGAGTTGAAGTAAGTTATTATATCCTCAAAGTTGAAGTTCCAATATAACATCCACTTCAAATATGCAGGTTCAACACTTACATGTATTGAAACATCAAATCTTAGTTAAGTTGCACCTATTTTCGGATGAATCATTCCAATGAGATTATTATATCTCAAATTGATTTTTTCTAGAGTTTCCAACTCTCATATTTTAGGATGAACTGCATTATTGAGATTGTAACCGGTATGAAAGAGTTTCGTAAGGTTTTTCTTATGTCCTAAGGAAAAAGGTATATTTCAACATAGAAATAAGAGAAAGTAGGTGACTAAATTTCCTAACAATGACACCCACTCTCCCTTTAATACATCCTTTGGGATGGTATAAAGTGAAATTGGTTGTAAAAATATAAAAAATTATAGCCTAGATATATGGGATAGGCATGTAAAATCCATGAGGAGAAGCAAAGATGGAAGTTTCCAAGTCTCCCTCCTTCGGTTGTTTCCATTGAAATATGAGAAAAATAAAATGTTTGAGGTTAATTATAGCCTAGCTATGTGGTAGAGCCATGGAAAATCAATGAGGAGAAGATTTAAGTTGCAGATCTATCTCAAAATAAATGATATGATAAAATGAAACTATCAAGTACCAAATACCGTTGGGTCTCCCATCATTAAAAAAATAATGACATTAAGATGAGAAAAAATAATCCCAAGAATAATTACAGAAGAAATCAAATAAATATCACAGAACATTGCTTGATTATTATGAAGGACAACTAGTGTTGGTCCACTTAAGACAAATATTATAATAGTAATACATCCTAACTAAATAGTTGTTGGATTACTGAGAGGGAGGGTGAATCAGTAATGGAGAAATATAATCCTTTTCAACCATATAATCCAAGTGTTATATCAATGTATCATTATCATCCAATAAATGCAAAGTAAATAAGAAATGAACAAATGAACAATCATACACATACACGGTACACCAGTGTTTTACGTGGAAACCCAAAGTGGGAGAAAACCACAAAATGTTTTATCTTATATGTCTCAAGAAGAATTACATTCATTGGAAGCACCACCTTCCTTTGTTTTCCAGCTGCAAGTGGAAGGAGGCTCCAACCCCCTAGCAGGGATGATTTTAGGGGCTAAATTTCGCTCATGGGCTAATTTTTCATGGTTTTTCCAAAAATGAGATTCGCTATTTTAAAAATGATTCGCCCAAATTCTATAGGATAAAATGATTTTACCTTAAAAATTGCCAAAATTTCATAAAAACTATATAAAATCCTTAGAAATTTGAATATTTTTATAAAAATATCACCAAATATTTATAGTTGACATATGAAGGATTAGTAAGACTCGCCAAGGTTTCTACATTTTAAAATAAATTTCCATCCTTAAAATCATCCATGCCCCCTAGTTTCTCAGGCTACAACTTGAAGGAATCTCCAACTCCCCAATTCTCTGTCTACAACCAGAAGGAGGCTACAACCCCCTATGTTCTCCGACTACAATCGGAAGGTGGCTACAACCACATGTCCTTGCCCCTTCCAACTGCCCTGACGTATAAGTAGAATGATGGAACCACTGTCACACTATCACTGTGAGATATACTGATGTAAACTTGTACCAATCAACCTGGACCAAATAACATGTACCAATAACTTGAACCATGCATCAACCATGCGTCAACCTGTACCTCAACCTGTAATCAACCTATACCATAAACAAGTGCATCAACCATGCACCAACCTGTACCAAACAACCTGCAATCAACCTGTACCATAAACAAGTGCATCAACGATGCACCAACCTATACCTCAACCTGTACCATGAAAAAGTGCATCAACCATGCACCAAACCTATATAAATAACCTGTCACAACAACTTGTCCAAAAAACCTATCACAACAACTTGTATCATCAATTTTATCAACCAAATCATATCTACTCACCAAGAAAACTCTCAAAGATGTGCATCAACCAAGTATAACACAACAACTCATAATCATCACCAAGATCAATATGTGCTTCTAATAATATAAGTATGCTACATCATACATAAACCATGTGTCAAAAATACTACTAACAAGTGCCTCCAACCATGTACCAATCATGTATCAACTACTCATCAAGATGTACCATCATCATCAACTATACACCTGATGTATGTGCCAACTCATCAACTACTTGTCTCAACCATGTTCTCGACATGTACCTCAAACAAATTCCCTCATCAATTTCATCATCCAAATCTAATTTGTAACTCTGTAATAGACCTATTGTATATGATCACATACCTGCAAACCTTCCTTAACTTTAACAACAAGAGACTAGCATTTTCATCAAACTTTTCTTTAGTCTCACATGCCTAGTTTTGGATTAGTCAACAATCCTAACTTGAAATAATAATAACTATGTAACTATAATGAATAAAGATCTGAAACTGATAAAAAAAATTCTTCAGTGTGTTTTATGCAATTCCTCCAGGTTTCACTACTTGAAATATCTCATAAAATGAGTTATAGCAAAAATGGCATACCTTGTTGAATTCTGGCTTATTCTAGAGAGCGACCTTGTAGAACGTGCCCCACACAAAATATTTGTTGAATTGCTCTGAAAATGTTACAAAGCCTACTACAGACTGTACTCTAACCACCACATTTGGTATTATTGAATTTAGATCTGTTATGAATAAGTTATGATGTTTTTTTCCCGAAACACATGTTTTAGACTAGTTTTAGGACTAGCCACAAACCCTATTTTCCACAAAGTGTAACTCCAAAAATACAACGACCCACAAGCTGAATTTTTTACCAAAGATACTTGGATATGTTTTCTCAATGTAATTTCAATTTTACGGTGTTAATCATTCTATAAAAAGGGGTATTTTGAAAATGGTGAGATGACCTGTAAATAGCATACCTTAGAAAGAATCATCAAAATAATTTATCCTCCCTTGAATTCCGACCTTATTTTCTTCACCTTCCCTCTGAAATTTGGATTATATATCCTTTGGTTACTTCAGACACCTATAGATATTCAAGATTCTCAAGTGTGATATAAAATGAGAGATCCTTGCCTCTTATTTATACTCTCCAAGTAGCTTCCTTAAAAACATCTTCTAGGTCACTTTGCCCACTTTCCTTATTTTAGGGTTAACCCACTTCTAATTTCTCCATTAAATTTATTATTTAAATAATTCATTTTGTTTTCACTTTGAATTATAGTACACTCATCAATTCACTTTATTATTTACCTTTTAAAATATCTTAAACCACTTTGACTACTTTGACCTTTTGGGGCTTCTAGATGACATATGAGGGTCCTCCAACTTCGTAAGGCCATAACTCTCAAACCGTGAGGAGTTATGTGACTTTACACATACCACTAGAAATGAAATGAAATGTACTATCCATATAGAATATTATTACCTACAAATATATCAAAACTCAGAACATTATGCATCAAGCAAACTTGGGTCCATTACCCAAACCCGAGTTCTCCAACTTCTCATGGCCATAACTCTCTAATCGTGAGGAGTTATGTGACGTTCCACATACCACCAGAAATGGAATGAAAAGAAATATACATCTAGGATAGTTTCACTAAAAAATTCACTGACCTTCATCTCATTATTCCACAAATAAGCATGCGTTCTCTAACCATACTTTTAGGATAACTCAATCCGCAAAGCGTCTTCCCGTAAGGGATTTCACCATGAGGGGACCACTTTGGAGTTCACCCATTTGTAATTATTATGAAACATGAGAAGACTATAATGAGTCATATTTACATCAAACAAACTTGGTTACATTACCCAAAACTTTGTGCTACCGAACTTCGCTACCAGACTTTCTCCAAGGGTTGGCATCAATCACTAAGGGTTGACATAAGAAACATTGATAAAGAGTATAAGAATGAATGTTATCAATCACTAAGGGTTGAAATCAATATACAATATCACTCTCCAATATTTGACATCAATGAGAACCAACTATCCATCAACCTAAGCCAATTGTCTAACAATCTCCCCCTTTAGCATCGATGGCAACACTTAGTCATGATAACATTGATGCTCATACTCTTTATCAATTTTTCTGTCTCTCCCCCTTTGACATCAATGGAAAAGGGTATCTCCCTTTGGGGATTCTCCCCTTGACTGAACTCTCCTTGGGGCTACTCCCCTTGTCTACATGCCTTTGATTTTTCTTTGTGTTTATAATCCTTTGATTACTCTCTTTCCGTTCATATGAATAATATCTCCCCCTTTTACAAAGGGCATCACTCTGAAGTCATATCGCTCATTCTTCCCTTTTGACAATTTCTCCTTGGAAACATGCCTCTATGCTCTCTCTCCAAGCATTTACCTTTGCATCTAATAAATCTCTCCCCCTTTGTCCTATTTATGGTGCTTCCTCATGTACATATAAGAAATATAAGATAAGCATTCAAAAGTATTCATTTTGGAGTAGAAATTACTCCTAGTCTCTGGCGAAGATACTCAAGGGCTTCCCATGGAAGAGGTTTTGTAAAGATGTATGCCACTTGTTATTTTTTTCCCACATATTCAACTCTGATGTTGTTCTTTGCAACCCGTTCTCGTAGAAAGTGATACTTGATTGCAATGTGCTTTGCCTTGGAGTGCATCACCGGGTTTTTTGAGATACTGATGGCGCTTGTATTATCACAATAGATTGGAATGGGCTCATCATACTCAACTTGTATATCTGTCAAAGTTTGTTTCATCCAAATAATTTTTGTACAACATGTTGCTGCTACAATATACTCTGCCTCAGCTATAGATAGAGATATCGATGATTGTTTCTTGCTTATCCATGATACTAAACACTCACCCAAGTAGAATGTTGCTCCACTGGTGCTTCATCGGTCATCAATGCAACCTGTCCAATCTGCATCTGTGTAGGAAATAAGTGATATATCCTTCCCTTTTGAATACCATAATCCAAACTCTTATGTTCCTTGAAGATATCTAAAAATCCTCTTCACTATTAATGCATGTGATTCCTTTGGTGCTGCTTGAAGTCGTTCCACCTGTCCAACTTTATGTATTACATCTGGTCTGGATGCTGTCACATATAATAATATACCAATCATTGACCTGTATTTCCTCTGGTTTGTAGACTTTGAACCATCATCTTTTCTCAACTTGCAAGTAGTTTTCATAGGAGTGGTAACTGGTTTGCAATCTTCCATTCTGAACCTCTTTAGGATTTATCTGATATACTTAGTTTGAGAAATGAAAATTCCTTTGTTTATTTGACATATATGAAGACCCAAAAAGAAGGATAGTCCTCCAAGTAATGACATTTCAAATTCATTCTACATATCCTTTGCAAAGTTTTGGCTTAACCTGTCATTAGTACTTCCAAAACAATATCATCAACACAAATTTCAATTAATAAATATTACCTTGAGTTACCTTGATGTAGAGGTTGTTGTCTGCGCTTCCTTTCCATAGTTGATAGGGAGTTTTGTCATTGTTGTTTCTGAGCATTACTCTATTTGGAATGTGAACTGATGTATGCACTGTATGTGTCCAAAAAAATATCTGTTAATTTGGAATCCATTAGCATTGTTCGAGCCATTTCCTATGTAATTATCATCCATTATGATAATGTTCCTTTTTCTTTGAACCACTCTTTGAACCAATCTATGAATCCATGCTCTAATCACTATCATATATCTGTCCAAACCTGCTAAGTGTTCTTACGAATCCATCTCTGTCCATACTGTCCAAGAGTATACTTTCACAACTATCCATAATGCTGACCCATTTATCACTATACTATCATGAAGTCTTGATTAATCTATCAAACTGTACTTCTGCTAACTGATTGTTATGAATCTGTCTTCTCAAACTTTGCAAGCTGCTCGAAGGATGGTTCTTTGGTCTATCACAACTATCACATAGACTCCCNTTAATCTATCAAATTGTACTTCTACTAACTGATTGTTATGAATCTGTCTTCTCAAACTTTGCAAGCTGCTCGAAGGATGGTTCTTTGGTCTATCACAACTATCACATAGACTCCCCATGTTTAATATTCATATTACTTGGGAGTCTCTAAGCCGGATGGATCAGAACAATTCCTTCTCTGATGTGTATTCATCATCATCTTCATTGGTAGATTCATCAGCATCTTAATTGGTAGATTCATTATCTCTCTGAGCTCTGACTTCTTTCTTTCTTTCTGTGGATTCATCTTTCACTACAATGCCTGAAAGTGCAATCTCTTGAACATGTTCCTTATTTACCTGTCCTTCCTTTCTTTCAGTTATTTTCCAAACCTTTTTGTATCTGACATCTTTCCTTTTCTCTGTAGAATTTTCTTCATCTTGTTTTATTGCCAATCTTGCGATCTCTGGTACCTGGTCTTTGTTCACCTGTTCTTCCTATTTTCTTATCCATACTTTCTTATATCTGATATCAATATTATCTTTCATGAAAGTATCGATCATGCTTCTACAATCACTAGTTATGTGTCCATAGTTGTATTGTCCCCAAGGCCGAGCCCTATTGTAAATCTTGTTTATGAAATGAATTGTAAATATGTTTTATAGGCTGGTGAGCCGAGTTTATATAAGCTAGTGGGATTATGTGATTGTTAGGATAGAGAGCCTAAGTGTTGAAGGCCAAGAGCCTGATTTTGTACCTGTATTTATGTGGAATAGTAACAAAATATAAACACCGTCTCTTGCAGACCGACCACGATGAATGAGTGATGGGGGACTAAGATTCCATAGAGTGGGCAAGGGATTAGGGGCTGGAAGGTGGGAAAAGGGACTAAGTGTTGAGCCTAGGGGATTAAGTCCTTGGGAATAATATTTTAATATTATTCCAAAAGACATGTGAATAATATGTTTTATCCTAAGTTATTTTGGAAGGACAAACAACTTACGAATGGATGGAATGCATGTTGAAGGAATGCATGCAGTTGCATGGGTGACAAGTGTCAACCCAGGCACATGCAAATAAAATGGCTGAGATGAGTCCTGTTGGGGGTTCCTCCTCCATTCTACCTGACTGTCTGAGCGTGAACTCATCCAACCTCTGCAAGAGATACCCTTGTGTGCTCTGAAACAAAAAGGCTTGTGTCTATATTTGCTTTTGGAACGCTGGTACACCTTCTGGGTTGTGAACTGTTAAGTCTAAGTTGACCCCTGCATGAACAACTCATCACACATCCCTGAGAACCAGAGCGTGAGTCTATCCCGTGCTGCCGAATCGAGAAAATGGAAGTGTCTCATCCCTGCTAAGCCTGGTTATGCTGTTTCACCTGTCTGTTGCTACTCAGGGGTGTTCCTGTCTAAATTCCTATTGACTGTGGTGGACGTGTAGTGTTTGACCCTGTGTGTATTGTTGGCCAGTCGTACAACACTCTCTCCAGGTGAGAGATGTGGTTGAAGTTGGAAGAACAATTTTCTTGACCTGTGAGCGACTCTCTCCAGGTGAGAAAGTGTGTTGAGGAAGGAGAGAGCTCCTGAAAGGAACCCTGTAGCTACCGTAGAGCTCAGAGAATTCTGGTCCAGCCTGTTGCTAAAACCCAAGGCAAGGGAGGTTAGCAGCCGAAGGACTATCTAGGTGACAGAGAAGGTGTATACTCCTGGGGTGGAATAGGCATGTGGGGAAGGAGAGTCTGCGGGCAGTGAGTATAAGTGGTTCCTGGGAGAGAATTCCTTCCTTGAGCCTGTGTGTTTTCCCTGTAACCTCAGCCTAGCCTAGGATTCCTTGCCTTGGGGTGGAGCTTAGTCCCAGCTCGGGGGTGACCTACTGCTGAGCTTGATGAGCAACGCGGTCTACGACTGGGAGGTTCATGGAAGGCCTACACCTGGTTGGTGGAATTACCACCGTTTTCAAAGATAAGTACTAGATGATGTTTCAATTATGTTAATGCATGTCTGTGTATTTATAATTATCATGTACTCTATTGTGCATATGAATTAATGTTAAAGCCATTGATTATTTATAATAACAATAATTATTATGCTCACTCTGAGTTTAAATGTGTTTAACCTGTTTTAAATGCATGCCATATATATATATATATATATATATATTCATCATGAGATTGTTATTCCGCGAAGTAGCGCCTGCCCGACTGATGGAAAGGGGGCGTTATAGTAAGGTATCGGGGCGTTACATCTTCAAATGAAAGAGTGTTACAACAGTTATCACATTTGTAACACTCAATGTTACGTGCGACCACATAGACACTTCTTGCTTGAACATTTCTTTTATAATCCCTGCAATCTGCAACCTTATGTCCAAAGTTAGTACAATAAAAACAATTACCATAAAACAAATTTGTATACTTGGGAGTGAATGATCTTCTTTGTGGCGTGGTCCTTCTAAATTTTTGCCTTGATTGATCATAATCATGATTGAAGCTTCTTTGTGGCTTGAACATGGATGGTCTTCTTGAATATGTATCTTCAATAGTTTTCTTAGATTCTGGTTGACCATGATTCCTTCCTTTGAGTACTTCTGCATAACGCTTTCTATTTTCTTTATTCTTCTTTTCTAGCAACCTAGAGTGCTTCTCTTTATTCTCTATAACTGATGTGGATGTTTCTGTCTCTTCAACGTTCTTGTTGAGCTTGAATATTTTACTTCTCAATGTGACAACTTCTTCTTCAAGCTTCTCACCCTCTTCTTCTTTATTCATTATCTGAGACTTCATGACTTCTTCTGTTCTTTTCGCTACTTCAAGATGAATTTTTAATGTGATTATTTCTTCTTCAATTCCTTTCTCTTATTGACCAAACTCTGCCTCAAGATGGTTTAGATCGTTAGTTGTTTCCTTAAGATGATCTGTCAATATATTGTCTCTCATTTCTGCTTCTTCCTTCTATGATGCTATGTTGGTTTCCAAACGCTCCTTTTGATATTCAATATTTTCTTCGATCTTTATGGCTTCTTCTAGTCGAGTTATTAAGTTCTCGATGACCTATTGGGATTCTTCAAAAATTTGAACACTTTCCTTTTGTTTCATCAATTCTTTCTTGAGTGAATTGTTTTCTTCTCTTAGTTCATCTAAAGAACTAATAAATTCTTCTTTATAATTGTCTTCCTTTTCAATTAGTGTTTATATCTCATTTCCTTCATGGAATTCTATTTCAATATGTCCATGTTTTTCAAAATTAAAACAAAACAACATACCTCTGGTGATTATGTACTCTTCATCTTCTGAATCTACTTGACATGGTGAACATAATTCTTGTTGATTTGTACTTGCATCTTCTTTGACATTTTATGAATCCATAATGGGTGAATAATATATGTCATGCAACTTATCCCAAATTTCTTTTGCTGATGAACATTTACCAACCTTTTCTCTTACCGGATTAGGTAATCCTTCCCAAATGAAATCCATTGCTATTTTGTTATTCTTCCTCAATTCCTTCTTGGCTACAGTCTTTTCCATTTTTGAACTATCATATCCTATAACAAATGATAGCCAAATATAATGTCCTTGTGCCTGTAAAAATACTTTTGTTCTTATGCCCCACATCTCATAGTTAAAACCATTCTGACCATTAAACATTGGTACTCCATTCTCAGAATAATCCATGATATCCTTCTAATGGTTAAACTATTTCTTGAAGGAACCTACTCTGATACCAATTGTTGGATTACTGAGAGGGGGGGTGAATTATTAATAGAGCAATATAATCCTATTTAACCATATACTCCAAGTGTTATATCAATGTATCATTATCCTCCAATAAATGCAGAGTAAATAAGAAATGAACAAATGAACAATCATACACATACAAAGTACACCAGTGTTTTACATGCAAACCAAAGTGAGAGAAAACCATAGAATTATTTATCCTATATGTCTTGAAAAATTACATTCATTGGAAGCACCAACTTTCTTTGTTTTCCAGCTACAACTGGAAGGAGGCTCCAATCCCCTAGTTTCTCAGGCTACAACCTGAAGGAAGCTCCAAATCCCCAATTATCTAGATACAACCAGAAGGAGGCTAAAACCCCCTATGTTCTCCGGCTACAACCAGAAGGTGCTTACAACCACCTTTCTTTGACCCATCCAACCACCCTGACCTATAAGTAGAATGATGGAACCATTGTCACAATATCACTGTGAGATATACTGTTGTAAACCTGTACCAATCAACCTGCACCAAATAACCTGTACCAATAACTTGAACCATGCATCAACCTGTACCTCAACCCGTGATCAACCTGTACCATAAAAAAGTGCATCAACCATGCACCGAACTGTACCAAACAACCTCTAATAAACCTGTACCATAAGCAAGTTCATCAACCATGAACCAACCTGTACCAAACAATCTGTAATCAACCTATACCATAAACAAGTGCATCAACCATGCACCAACCTGTACCTCAACCTGTACCATGAACAAGTGCATCAAGCATGCACCAAACATGTACAAATAACCTGTCACAACAACTTGTCCAAACAACCTATCACAACAAATTGTCTCATAAATTTTATCAACCAAATCATATCTACTCACCAATATCAATCACCAAGACAACTCTCAAAGATGTGAATCAACCAAGTATAACAAAACAACTCATAATCATCACCAAGATCAATATCCGCTTCTAATAATACAAGTATGCTCATCATCCATAAACCACAGATCAAAATGTGCTTCTAATAACATATGTTTTACTTCATCCATAAACCATATGTCATCAATACTACTAACAAGTACCTCAAACCATGTACCTGGCATAAAATTAACTATGTATCAAATTCAAATCATCATCAACTATGACTCATCAATATGTACCAACATCATCAACTATACACCATGTATGTGCCAACTCATCAACTACTTTATGTCTCCAACCATGTTCTCTATATGTACCCTCAAAACAAATTTCATCAATTTCATGGCATCATCCAAATCTAATTTGTAACTCGTAATAGACCTATTGTATATGATCACATACCTGCAAACCTTCCTTAACTTTTAACAACAAGAGACTAGCATTTTCATCAAACTTTTCTTTAGTCTCACATGCCTAGTTTTGATTAATAACAACCCTAATTTTAAATAATCATAACTATGTACCCCAGAATGAATAAAGATATGAAACTCATACACACTGTTCTTCAATGTGTTTTATGTATTCCTCCAGGTTTCACTACTTCCACTTTGAACCTCTCAAAAAGGAGTTATAGAAAAAATGGTATACCTTTGTTGAATTCGGGCTTATTCTAGAGAGAGACTCTGTAGAGAGCATGCCCCAAATGTAGAATATGTGTTGAATATCTTTGAAACATTACAAAAACATACTACAGACTCAGACTCTAACCAACACATTTGGTATTACAAGAGTTTGATATGTTATGAATAAGTTATGATGTTTTTTCCTGAAACACATGTTTTAGACTGGTTTCGGGACTAGCCACAAAACCCTATTTTCCAACGGGTGTAACCCCAAAATTCAATCCACCCACAAGATGTTTTTTTTTCCCATAAATACTTTGATATGTTTCTCAATGACATAGAAATTTCACAACAAATAATTCTAGAAAAAGTATTGTGAAATGGTGAGATGACCAAGAATAACATACCTTAGAAAGCATCATCAAAAGAATTTATCCTCCCTTGAATTCTAAACTTCTTTTCTTCACCTTCACTAAAAAATTCTGGTTTATATATCCCTGGTTACCCCAAATACACATATATATTCAATATTCTCACATGTGATATAAAATGAGAGAGCCTTGCCTCTTATTTATACTCTCCAAGTAGCTTCCCTAAAAACATCTTCTAGGTCACTTTGCCCACTTTCCTTATTTTAGGGTTAACCCACTTCTAATTTCTCCATTAAATTTATTATTTAAATAATTTATTTTGTTTTCAATTTGAATTATAGTACAGACATCACTTCACTTTATTATTTACCTTTTAAAATCTCTTAAACCACTTTGACTACTTTGACCTTTTGGGGCTTCTAAATGACATATGAGGGTCCTCCAACTTCATAAGGACATAACTCTCAAAATGTGAGGAGTTATGTGAAGTTCCACATACCACCAAAAATGGAATGACATGTACTATCCATAAAGAATAGTATTACCTGAAAATATATCAAAACTCATACCATTATGCATCAAGCAAACTTGGGTCCATTACCCAAACCTGGGTTCTCCAACTTCTCATGGCCATAACTTTCTAACCGTGAAGAGTTATGTGACGTTCCACATACCACCAAAAATGGCATGAAAAGAACTATCCATCTAGAATAGTTTCACTGACAAATTCACTGACCTTAATCTCATTATTCCACAAATAATCATGGGTTCTCTTACCATATGTTTAGGATAACTCAATCCACGAAGCGTCTTCCCATAAGGGATTTCACCATAAGGGGACCACTTTGGAGTTCATCCATTTGTACTTATTATCAACCATGAGAAGACAATAATGAGTCATCTTTACATCAAACAAACTTGGGTCCATTACCCAAACCTTGTGCTACCGAAATTCACTACCAGACTTTCTCCAAGGGTTGACATCAATCACTAAGGGTTGACATCAATCTACAATATCACTCTCCAATAGTTGACATCAATGACAACCAACAATCCATCAACCTAAGCTATGTGGGAGAGCCATTGAAAATCAATGAGGAGAAGATTTAATTTGTAGATCTATCTAAAAATAAATGATATGATAAAATGAAACTATCAAGTACTCAATATCGTTGGGTCTCCCATCATTCAAAAAATAATGACATTAATATGAGAAAAAATAATCCCAAGAATAATTACACAAGAAATCAAATAAATGTCACAGTGCATTGCTTGATTATTATGAAGGACAACTAGTGTTGGTCCACTTAAGACAAATATTATAATAGTAATACATCCTAACTAAATAACTACCTCATTAATGCATTCACCTCAAAACTATTAAGAACATAAATTAAAATAGAAAGTTCCCTATAAGAATTTAATTATTTCACGGTATAAAAGGAAAGAACCTGCATCTTCTCAAGTCTCCTAGGTTCATTAATGCTTTATGCATGGATGTCTTTAAATCATTAAATCATTCACCTCAAAACTATTAACAACATAAATTAAAACAGAAAGTGCCCTATAATAATTTGATTATTTCAAGATATCAAAGGCAAGAACCCATATCTTCTCAAACCTCCTAGGTTCATTAATGCTTTATGCATGGATGTCTTTAAATGATTTGTTCCAATTAAGGATATAAATTGTCTTAACAGTTAGTCTTTTGACCTTTTGTATTAATTTAGTTACACTATCTTTCTCGTGCACTTGATTTTTTTTTTTTTAGGTTTTTCTTTTAAATGTTATTTTTAATAGTAGTTTGTAGGGGGAAGATTTCTTGATTATTATGAAGGCCAACTACCGTTGGTCCACTTAAGACAAATATTATAATAGTAATACATGCTAACTAAATAAATACCTCATTAATGCATTCACCTCAAAACTATTAACAACATAAATTAAAACAGAAAGTGCCCTATAAGAATTTATATAAACTCTTTGATTTAGCAGTAATTTATAAATTTATAAAAGTTTTGTAAGCTAAAATTCATTTTTTTAATATAAAAGTGACTATATTATATATTCTTACATGGCTTATTTAATCTCCCACAACTAATATTATATATAAACTTATTATTGAATTATTCAAATAGTGATTGAAATTCATTGCAAGCAACTAGTAGAATGAGTATTTTGAGAGTGTTAAACCGAAAAAAAATAAAAATTCAAATAGATGAATAAATGGTAGCAACACATAAAATAATCCTATATAGAAAATTAAACTTCAACTAATAATAAAATTAATAATAATACAGTTTAACAGAGTTTAAGAGTTTGTCTCCATAAATGTATATTTCCATAGAAAATTTTAATAAAGTCTACACATTCTTTTTAGATTCAAATCCTACATCTTCGCCATCTTGAAAAAATCACTGACCAAGTTCTACTTTCTTCTTCCAGAGCCTATCAATTGCATTGCCAACATCCCCTTGCAAAGGACACGAATTGCAAATTACTGATAAGACTATCCAACACAAATATCGTAAGCCTAGATTATAAACATGGTCAATACTTAACTTAAATAAAATATATACTTGTTTAATATAAAGTGTACACTTGTTTAAAATAATATTTAGATAAATAAAATAAACTAGCTCAAAAAAAATTGTCATACCAAAGGTGTTGGAGTCCATCCTCAGACATTCATGCTCTCTTTCATGCTCCATGCACGGACATCACTGTAACAAGGAAGAAAAACCAATAATACATATTAGTATATACTTGTCTAAAATAATAAACATATAAATATTAAATAAGTGATTCAATCAAGAATAACATACCCAACCAGAGTTCCATGGATCTAAGATTATCACTCTCTTTTGATTCTACTCTCCATATTAAGCCATTCTTTCGAAAGCATATATTTTTTTCTATGGTTTAGATGTTCAAATTATAATCAAGTTCTCTTTCAAAAATTCCTACATTAATGTGAACTAAGTACGATCATAAAAATAATATTTTTAAAGAGAAAAGTTGGTGTGTGGTTGGTAAGCAATCAATGTTCAGAGTTAGATAATACCCCAAGAATGAAATCACTTAGATGTATGAAGAAAACATAAATTTGGATTCTTCCAAGAAGATAAATCTTTCCCCTTTCTGTTCTGAAATAGATGTTCTCATATTATCAATTGTTTTCACCATGATCTAAACATAAGATAATGGACAACATATTTTTAAATCTAGGAATGTTGGTTGGTGGTTAGTAAGAAACAAGTTAAGAGTTTGAAAATACTACGATCATGTAAAACATATTTATAAATATAGGAATATTGGTTGGTGGTTAGTAAGCAACAAGTTAAGAGATTGAAAATACCCCAAGAAGAAATTCACTTCGTTGTATGAAAAAAACATAAATCTCCATATTACATCATTCTTCCAAGAAGATAAAGCTTTCATTTTTCAATTGTGGGATAGATGTCCTCATATAATCAAATGATCTTTCAAAAATACATGCATCATGATCTAAACATAAGTAAAATTATGTATCTAGCGTATTTATAACATATTTTCAAATCTAGAAAAGTCAGTTCGTGGTTGCTAAGAAATTAGTGAAGAGTTCAAGACAATACTCAAATAAATAAGGGGTGGTTTGAACATTCCCCATTCTTTTTAAATCTAGAAAAGTTAGTTCATGGTTGGTAAGAAATTAGTGAAGAGTTCAAGACAATACTCAAAGAAATAAGGGGTGGTTGAACCTTCCCCATTCTTTCCCCAAAGATATACCATTTTATATGATGGTAAATTCATATAGGGATTGGTTGACTAACCCTTCAATGAATAGAAAATTCTTAATTAAAATATTATACAAGGAATATTTGATCAACCAAAACTTCAGTTTTTCTACAAGTGTATTTCAACTACAAATAATCCATGGTTTTAAAAATAATGTTGAACTCTTTTTGCAAAATAAATGTAGGCAAATGATATTTAATTTATTTGATCAACCAAAACTTCAATCTTTCTACAAGTGTATTTCAAATACAAATAAGCCATGGTTTTAAAAATAATGTTGAACTCTTTTTGCAAAAGAAATGTAAGCAAAGAATATTGAATTTGTTCTGCACGTATTTCAAAAGGAAAGAAAAAGGGGACCTAAAAAGTTGTTTTGCACATCTTTCAAAAGGAAAAAAAATAGATCTGGAAAATGCATTAAGGATAGTACATGTAGTTATGTCTAAATACCAAGTATATATTATTCTAAACCATTGATATGGATGAAAGTAATACAAGGAAACTGCATCATGTGCATATCTATAATGTAACCCATAAAATTTAAAAAAAGTAGAAAATTAAATTTAAGTATTCATGTGTATATAATAAAGTCCTCATAAAAACACATAAGAACTTACGAATTCACTATACATATACATGAATTATGCATCATCAGGTATGAAGGAATCCTTCTCCAGTATGGATGCATCCTTCTCAGGCACTCTATTTGACACTCTCTTCTCCAATTTGTCCTATAACACATTTGAAATTTGCATATGTCCATGAAGGAATCTACTTACATAAACAACATTTTAAAATAATTTTTGATGAGTTAAAATTAAATGATTGACACTTGAAATCGTAATTTTAAACTTCGAAAGATGAAATACCTATGATGTGCCAACCTYAATATCATCCTCCTCTTGAAATTCCCCTAACATTTGCGATGACAACTCAGATAAACCTATACATGTGTTGGTAGATGGAAAGGGAATCTGTGAACAAAGCAACTTTGAATTTTAGAGAAATGTGTTCACATTAATGGTGAGATATAAATTTTTTGGATTGATTCTTCAACAAGGTGTGGAAATTATGCAACTAAAGTCTAGATATGGATATTTTAAAAAACATACTTGATTCATTGCATCTAAATTTAAAGATGATGAATCAAGTCCCTTATTTAATGAGGAATCATTTAACATTTGACCAAACTGTGATTAATGAGCATGTAACACATCAATTATTTCTAATAATGAAATGATATGTATCTAGATCTAATAACAAGAAAACTATCCCTGAATGCATGAAAAAATTACAAATTAAAACACATACTGGTCCAACACCTGATTGCTCATGACTAATTAACTCTTTCCATCCACTGCGACAAAATTTTGCATAAGCCCGTAACTTTTATACACTCATGGAATCTATCTCCTCATTCATCTTGTCAACATAACTCTCCTGAGCAATGGATTGCACCCTCTGTTAGTTCAAACCAACATCAATACCATACAAAACATATTCTAAATTATCTCCAATTGCATTCCTCGCCTCCTTTCCAACTTGTGATGTGGTTTGAATCTCTGCATGTGAAGCAAATTTCCCTGTTGGGCGAGATACCAAAGGTGGTGGATGCCTCGACAATGATTCATATCGATATGCCCTTTTTTGATCATATGTTTGACCTTTACCAACACCATAATATCGAGATGGTAGGCTATTATAATCGGGGTGCATGCCCTAAAAAAACTTCGCATAGAAAAGTAAATTGGTACCTCATCATTCCACGGAAACCTCCCTTATGCTGCCAAGAATCTATTATAAATATGTCCTGCAATGTTTGGGTTCTTGAAATACTTCACCTTCAACATCGGTCACTTTGGAGCTTCCTTAAAATTGAACATTTAAATTTCCTCCTCTTTTGTAACTCTATTCTATACTACTTCCCATTTATTAGGGCCCATCACCTTTGACTTTTGTCTCCTCATAAAATATATGAAGGTATCAGACGTTGGTCCAAGGTTCTGATATACATTAATAAACTTTTTCAAAGAATGAAAAACCATCTCCAAGCTTTTCTTTCTCTTTGCAGAGAGAGCCATATGCCTAAGATAGTTCTCGATATTAACATGATGGGATGAGAATAATTGGAGCATCATTGCTTCAACATTTTCTTCCCAAGGAATCTTGTAACATCACGCTCTTGCACACACTGAGAGGACTTATTCTTTGAGGACACTTGCGTGCAAGTGATCCAGGTCATTATACTATTGGTTGTTTTGATTATGATTATGCGACATTGTGGATTTGATGATATGTTATTTTTTTTGTGTTTACATCGACAGGTGATATTGATTGGGTTCTCCTGAGTGTGCAGGGCTCTGGATGTTGAGGATTTTGAGGCATCGAGGAAACTCCTGGGACTCTTGATCGAGTCAGGGAGTGGACTGTTAGGGTTTGAATGTTTTTGATGTGACATATGTACATATGATTAGATAATATGATGTTGATTGTTATTGCTGACATGATTCATTGATGGATGTAGGTTGATGATATCTTGTCGACCAAACTCACATTTGGAATAAAGGGGTCATGCACGACAACCAGAGACATTGAGGGAGAGGTGTGGTAGCATCCCTTCCACAACATACTAGCACTCCCGTCATGGCTCAGATTGTAGGTTAATGATTACCTAGTTCGAGAGACCCATGATGCCATGAGGTCAGACTGTGGCAGTCACTCACGATGATTCTAAGGGGTGCACAATAAGGCATGGTCCTTATTCCTTAGAGGCCCTTAGTCTCCCACAAGATCACCTGATGGACTATTGACTCCATGGGTTTAACATCTACCAAATTCATTCAAGAGGCGAGTGGCACCCTTGGAACACGTAGTGCGTCTTGAAGGGCACTTCGTGCAAATAAAATGGAAAGACGTGAGTGGCACCCTTGGAGCACGTAGTGCGTCCTTAAGGGCACCTCGTGATTTTAACTGATAAGTGAATAAACCTAGTACCTAGAAAACTATGCCTCCTTAGGACCTGGTCGGCCTTAAAATGAATGAGGTGATGGGTAAGTTTAATAACAAATTTTCCCTTAAGAACTGTCACCAAGCCTAGTGAATTTAAAACCTAGGTCTAAGTAGAACCTCTGAACAAAAATAATTAGAAAATAACAAGAAGGGGGTAAATAAATTCAAACTTTAATTATTAAAGTAAAAATTATAATGTAGGATTAAACTTATAAAAAGGGTAAATGGTTGTTTTTCTACACTTGTTAAATCTGATTTTTAGTTAAAAAGAAAAAGGGGGAAACTTAAAGAAAAGGGTAATGTCTAACTTAGTAAGTAATCTAGCCTTTGGAACTTTCTATTTATGAACTCAGCTAGGAATTAAGTAAGGCCGAAGTCATTTAAGAATTGTAAGGGAATATTGGGACATTGATGAACGTTTTCAGGAACGCTTCTATGTGGGTGAGGGAAATAGGAATATTTAATTAATAAATAAAATTGATTTTCTGGTGCAACTAGGGGATCGGACGACATGTGTACGGGGGAGGTTTTTCTTAATTAATTAGATGAAAAAGGAATCTAATGAGGATTTGGGGAAACTAATGACTAATAAACTCTATAAAAGAGATGGTGGAGGAGGAGTATGGGGAGCTGGTTTGCGTAATGTTACGCTGCTGGAATTTCATCTTGACTGAACTTTCTCTTATGGGAGTTGGGATATCCAGCTCGGGTAATGAGTGGTAGCTTGACCTTGCAAGGTGAGTTGGGTGCTAGCATTATCTGGTATTGTGTGTGTGGCCCCTTTGCGGCTCAAGGGGCTCAGGGGGAACAAGATTACCCCTAGCATTGGCTAGGAGGTACTAGTGAGGTCACATTGGTTGGAAAGCAGGAGGTCGAT
>SNQJ01S0064664.1:0-20135 GCA_010110895.2 Picea sitchensis
TAATTAACCATTTGAGAAAACTCAGTGAAGAATGAGGAAAGAAGAGGAATTATAACAGCCATATACATATGTGCAGATCTGAAATGTAATAAAAGACAGCAAACCATAACACGCAGATTGATAACGGAGTTCGGCACAACTTTGCCTACGTCTCCGGGCCTTTTCTCTATGAGGGAGGCTTCTTTATTTATGTTCGAAATCTCAAAAGTACATCACTGCAATGTCAAATGGCTACAAGACTGATCTGGTTATGTTCGTACAGATCTCTAGAACCATGCAAAGAAAATGGCACGCAAAACGGACGTCTGGAGCTCCCAGAAATGATCCAACAGCGTCTCCTCCTCAACAGCTTCTCTGCCTCAAACTGGCTTTGGCTTGGCTTCTCCTCAGCATCATTCTGCTCTGAATTCCCTCAAAGTTGTCCCCATGGCCTCAAACAGGCCTTGGTTATATAGTTGGGAAGTTAGTTATCCATCTCCAACTTCCTCCATGAATTTAGGCTCCAAAACTGCCCAATAACTCCCAAAAATGGAGTAAATACATTAAAAATGGGCCTAATTACATTTAAAACTCAAAAAGTGGTTATAAAACCCACTTTATAACCATAATATAGTTAATTCGGGCGCTAGCCCCCTTTGGTCCAGCGCGCACCCCTCTTGAACGGTCATATGAATTCATATGGCCTAGCGCTAGCCCAAAGGGCTAAGCACTGGCCCCTTTCTATTGGTCGCTCCTGATTTCGTTGGCATAACCGTTGCTCTAATGGTTATAACCGTAACAACCATATTAAAACAACCCCGCGCACAACGGTCATATGGTGTATACCAATACCACGGACTATAGTTTAAACCCCCATGCTTTGTTAACAATAGTATAGTCATTACAAATAATAATCCGTGGTTATGTTTTTTAAAACCCCGCGCACAAATACACGGTCACACGGATTAACCCATACAACTGCGGGCTTTACGTTTGACACCCCGCGCATAAGCCATATGGAATGGTTATATGTTACACAATGAAACTGCGGGTCGGGGCCAAGCCCCGGCCCGACCCCCCGGCGAAAAACACAACATTCAAACTTAAATACATATTATCCCATTTACATAACAAGCACCAATGCGTGGCGCAGTGGTCACGGGACTTTGTTAAAATGTTGCATCAGTGGGGAAGGTCCACGGTTCAAACCTGGTGGACTCCGCATAAATTTTATATAACGAGCCATTAGCCAATATAGGGGTGCCACGTGGCATCCCATGACTGGGCCACGTGGCACCTTACCATTCGCCCAAATGATGCCATGTGTCACAATAACATTCGCCCAATTGTCAGCTAATCACAAACCGACACGTGTCGCTTGTCGATTCGTCCAAGTCATCTGCCACGCATCGTTGTCGTACAGATCTGTCACCTTCCACATCATTCGACGCGTCATATTTCGTACTGTCCAGTCACTTGACACGTAAGCTGCTGACATCATCCCGTGCCACGTGTCACCCTTACAGTGGTGACACGTGTCACCTCGGGATAGGTCCAGCCGTACGTCCAAATGTCCAATTTTCCCTGAAACGTGTCATCACCTGGAGCTGCCACATGTCGCTGTATGAACCTGCCAAGTGTCCATGTACGGACATTCCATGTCAGCGTCTGTACGAACTGCACAGTCAACAATTTTTTTGCATGTTTGACTTTTCGGACAGAATGTGATATCTTCTCCATACAGACTCCGTTTGACAAAGTAAATATACCACCGGAATCAAGAAGACGAGACAGACGCAATGGTGTTGGTTTCGTCGGATTCCGAGCACTTTCATTTTTGAGCATTTTTCAAGCCCTGTCAGGCTTCTGAATCCGATTTCGGATCAAACCAAAAATTAAGAAGAAGAAAGCAGCCTACAACATTAAAACGAAAAAGACCAAAAATCGAGGAAAAAATCAAAAGGTGCTTACACCCAAAATTGAAACCAAACAAGAAAAAAGTGATCCAGGTGGATATCGGTGGCCACCCACCTTTTCCAACTGGCTCAAAATAGTTTTCTGGCAATTTTGGTAATTTACTATTTTTCGCAGTTTTTCGGGTCCTGAAACTTCTGGAGCCATTTTGAGGCCCTAGACGATGTTTTTTGGGAAAACGGGGAGCAACAAGAAAGTTACTTTGATGTTTCCCCAAAATGAATCTCCTCGACGATACCTTTCCAACGGGCTATCATGCGCCTAAAACGGAAATCATATGCAAAAGTTACGACCCCGGGAAGTTGATGTACTACCTTACCCAAACGGGGCCCACATGAATTTTGGCGCTTCATCTCCTAGGGTTAGGTTTTTGGATGTCTAGGTTTTTGGGAATTCTTGTTTATTGTGAAAAGGCCCCCAGAGCCTCATTGTAATCATGTTCTTGTGAATGAGCGCAGTCGTCACATCTCTTCTCAGAGATAAGCCACCACCATTCCAGCAAGCTTGTTTTCCGTTGCATTTTATAGTTTCTTCTTATTTCCTTATTGAATAGAAAACCAATTTTACTCTATCTCTATTATTTTGTGTTAAGCACCTCTTAATAATTTGTAGTCATTTTGTTTTTCTCATAAAATCCTGATAAAAAAGGCTCCAAATTAATCAAAGAGATATATACAAGCATAAATCAACAACAACAAATACATACAAATATAAAATGAACAAGTGGTGACTTATGTACAGGATGACGAGGTCTCTCAGTAGTAAAATAACTTTAGGTGATGAACATTTATAGGGAATTGGAGTGGTTCTCCATCCAAGGTTTTTAATCTGAAAGCATTTGTCCCTAAAACCTCGTAGATTGTGTAAGGACCCAGCCATAAAGAATTAAACTTGTGATGTTTGGATGGGGCCTCATGTTCTTTTCCCACAGTAGTACATCAACTCCTACTTTGTAATTTACCATTGTAGCTCTTTTATCGAAGGAACGTTTAACAATGTCTTGCTTCTTTTGGAGGTGTTGGAATGTGTCTTTTCTTACCTCTTATAATTCGATGAGTGTGTCTAAACGATGTTGTAAAGGATGGAAATCATCTTCTCCCTCAGCAATATCCAACCTCAAGGCTGGAATTTGTAAGTGAACATGCATGACAATAGGGGCTCCATACACCAAAGTGTAAGGAATTTGACCCATTGTTGTCTTAGGGGTTATACAATCAGCCCATAAAGAAAATTTTAACTTTGTGTGCCAATCATGCTTGTTATCTTTGACCGTTCTCTTAAGCATCTGAATCGGGTTTTTATTTGTGGATTCAGCCAATCCATTACCATGGGGGAAATAGGTGGAAGATCGAAAAAGTTGGATTCCATACATGACACCAAGGTGAAGCATGGCATCAGACATGAAAGTTGATAAATTATCAATTAGTATCTCATCAGGGGTTCCAAAACGGGTTAAAATTTTATGCTCAATGAATTCTACCACCTACTAACTCGTAGCATTCCTAAGGGAAATTGCTTCAGCCCACTTTGTAAAGTAATCGGTAGTTGTTAAGATGAATATGTGACCAACGTTGGAAGGCAGTGAAACTAGCCCAATAAAGTCCATGCCCCATCTTGCAAAAGGGACTTGGACTTAAATAGGCCTAAGAAGCAAGGCATCTAACTTTTGCTTCCCAATGAAGCACTGGCAAGATTCACATTTTTTAACTAGTAAATGGGCATCTTGGTGGAGTGAAGGACAAAAGTAACCTGCATGTAAAAATTTTGTTGTAGTGGTTTTGGCTGAAAAGTGACCTCCACAAACTCCAAAATGGCATTGCTCAAGGGCCATTTGGGCTTGGTCAGAAGTCAAAAATCATGACAAAACCCCATCAAGGTTTCTTTGGTAAAGGATTTGGTCTTGTAAAACATATCGGACAACTTGTAAACGAAGTGTTCATTTTTCTTTAGTATCCATGTCCGGTGGTCAAACACCATTGATCAGAAAATACATCATAGGTCCATACCACGGTTGTGAGGTCAACTTTGTTTCATTAACCAATTATTTGAAAGAAAACAATTCATCTACTTGAGGTTGTTCATCTATGACCGAGGCGTGGGATTGGATTAGCAATTCAGCCAACCATGTCCCCCTTATGGATTTCATCGTTTTAATGTCCAAGTCATATTCTTTCATGTGCATGATCCATTTGGACCACTTACTATGCATTTTGGTTTGATTCAAGGCAGTGACTAAGAGGGATGTAGGCACAAAAACCTAAACTTTGTGACCTTAGATGTAATGTCAGAATTTCTCCAAGGCTTTATAAAAAGAATAACCATGTTTCTCCAGTGGAGAATAGTTTAGTTGGTGTGTCTTCAAATTCTGGCTTATCAAGGCGATTGGCCTAATATTTTTCTCATGATCCTTTTGCAATAAGATTGCAGAAGTTCTCTCCTCTGATGAATTAGTGTACATGAAAAAGTCCTTAGAGGGATCAGGAATGATTAACAGAGGGGAAGAATAAATGGCTTTCTTAATGGACTCAAAATCCTTATGGGTAGGGGGGCCCATTTGAACTGAATGTCCTTCTTCATAAGTTGATTTAGAGGTTTGACAAGTTGAGAAAAATCAGGAATGAAGCGTCTCAGGAATTTTGTCTTTCCAAAGAAATATTGCATTTATTTTTCATTAGTAGGTAAGGGAATATTTTTTATTGCTACAACTCTCTCAGGATCAACTTTGACACCTTCTCGAGAGACGATGTGACACGGAAGTTTTCCCTCCATAACACCGAAAATGGTCTTCTTAGGATTTAAAGATATGCCAAACTTACGGCATCTAAGAAGAACCTGACTGAGGTGATCAAAATGACTACTTCATTCTTTTGAAAATACTATGAGTTCATCGAAGTAGACAACGATCATCTTACACAATAATCCTTTGAAATCAATGGGCATGGCACATTGAAAAGTGCTCCCGGCATTAATCAAGCCAAAAGGAATCTTGTTATATGCATATGTGCCCCAACGAGTAGTAAAGGTGGTTTTGTGACTATCAGAAGGCTTGAGGGAAATCTGATTGTAATCTAAGAAACCATCTAAAAGGGTCATCATTTGAGCCTCAAAATATTATTGGAGGATCTCTTCCATTGGTGGGACGGGGTAGTTGTCTTTTAGGGACACCTTATTCAAATGTCGAAAGTCAACACACAAACGAATATCACTAGTTTTCTTCCAAAGGGGAACCAAATTAGATACCCATTGTGAGTAACGGACATGGTATATGACGTTGGATTCTTCCATCTTATCTAATTTGGCCTTAGTTGTTCATTTGAAAGCAAGGTTTTTATTTCTTTGTCTCTGCCTGTAAGGTTTCGAATCAGGGATTATGGGTATGGCATGGACTATCTCATGCATATCGACAACCTTGAGATCCTCGTAGGACCAGGAAAAAACATCCTTGAACTCTATCAATAGTTTCGTGAATTGAGAGATCTCAGAAGGAGAACATTACGACCCTATATAAACCAGTTTTGGATCTTTCTCAGTTCCCAGGTTTATAGGGATGGTTTCTTGCACCTTCCTAACAGATTCACTATCAATACTAGGTGGAGAGGTAGTGGCATCATTGGAATCAAACATGGATTCTAGTACGGACAAACCAGGGGGAATTTTATTTGTCTTCAACTGGATTGTGTCCCCGATTTCCTCTTCCAACTCATGGCTGATATGTAAATCTTCAAATTCCTCCTTGTTTTGAAGGAACCTACAAATTTGTTCGTTAGTATCAAAAACTTTCCAAGAGTCAATGTTATCAGGTAACACAGGTCTATGTAAAATTTGGAATTTTTTGTCTTCGATAGACCTTACAAAATCTGAAGTGAAGCATGAACCAACCAAGGCCAAAGTATCAGTTGCGTGGTTTGCGTCCCTAGGTACGGCTTGAATGTTGAAAGATAATAACTTCTCAATAAGTTCCTTATCCTTTTGGTGGTATTGTTTGAGGCAAGGGTTATGAACTTCATATTTCTCTCTGATTTGATTCACAACCAACTTAGAATCCCCACTCGCTAAAAAATGGTGAATTCCTAAGTCTAAGGCCTTTTGGAGGCCTTGAAATAATGCTTCATATTCAACCATATTATTAGTGTTAGGGAACTCTAATCAAAAAGAGAAAGGGATTGCCTTTCCCTTGGGATCACACAAAAGGACCCCAGCCCCAAATCTGTTCTTAGATTTAGCACCGTCAAAATCCATGCTCCACATCATTTCTTCTAACTCAGGAGCATGGACATGGGCATATTCCTCAGATAACACAGTATACATACTTATCCCTGTGTCTTGAAAAGACACATGTTTTGTGTTGTAGGAAGCAGGTACATCCTGCTCTCGGTATTTTGGTTCCCTCCTAATGACAACTTCGACACCTTTTTGAGGAAAGGTGAAGTGGGTTCCTTCCATGAAGTAACAACCCTTTTTTACTTTGGTGGACCAATCCCTTCCTAAAAGCATGCCATATGCTTCAGGTATGTATGCTACGATCACGTTTATGAGGATTCTCACATCCAGGGCTTGGTTGAAAGCAATAGTTAAGTCCTTGATTTAACCAATGGTTTCTACAGTCCTTGAATCCAAAGCTAGAAGATCTTTACATGGGCCTGTGCATTCAAGACCCAATCTCCTCATGACTCGAAGGGGCATGACATTGTGCCTTTCTCGTGTGCCAACGAAACAATTATGGAGAACAAAATCAGAAATCATAACTGAGACATAGAAAGGAGGAACTCTAGGGTCTAGATCAATTACATCATATGCCTCCTTAGGTTGAGAAGAGGACTCTTTGGAAAGAGGAACTCTTTGTTCTATTCATGCAGTAGGACGTGCTTGTATAACACGTGAAAGGTTTTCAAACTGAGTAGGTGTCATGAGAGCATCTAATAACATCATGTGGGCAGAGACCTTTGCTAGATATTTAGCGATGTTGTAAGGCCCCGTTATTGGGAAGCAGGGTGGTGGATTATTAGGAAAATTTATATTTTTTGGAGTCCATGGAACCTTGTTCCTTGGAGGAGAATGTAATCCAACATTCATGTGAACTTTTCTTTTTTCATTGTCCTTAGGATCAATTTTGGTCCCTTCCACCCCTTGCGGAGTGGTTTTAGGGACCTAAACCCTAGTTTCTACAACAAATATTCTGAAGGTAAGAGGATCATCATCGCAGGGAATGGAATCTTCCATGTTAACTTGGTCATTTTGGGAAGTGGAGGCAAGCTTGTTTTTCACTGGAGGTAAAGGGGCTTTTCCTGTTTTAGACAATTCCAGGTGACGTGTATACAAGTAAAAATACTCGGGATCATGGAAGTCTGGGAAAAAGTGGCACCGATCCACTTCAGCAACATGTTGCCTAGGAGGAGGAGTAGGAGGAAAAGGAGGCCTTGGCCTCACAAGAGTAGTAAATTGTAAGTCATTCATCTTTCGATTAAGGGAAAGTATTTGGTTGTTCATATTCATTAACAACTTAAGCATTTTAGAACTTTCCCTTTCTTCAATCCTCAAAGTTTGGGCAGGTGGGGGTTCATATCGAGGACCCTCGTTTTGAGGTACCTCATTCCTAGGCCTCCCATTAAAATGGGGTTGTTCTAAAGATGAGGGAGTCATATTGGATTCCTCGGTGTTTCTCTCAATTTATAGGGTGATAACCTTGGCCGCATATAAAGTTTGTATTGATTTATCTTTCAATATATACTTTATATTTGGATTCATAGCGGTCATGTAGTAATGGAACAAATTGTTCCCATATGGTTGGGAAGCAGTTGGGATCATATTCAAGGTTGAGGTAAAGCGCTGATTAAAGTTTTAAATTTGCTCCCCCTCATGGATGGAGATGGTGGTGAAATCCCTTAGTAGAGAATCCACATCATGCACCCCTTGGAAATGCTTCATGAATTCTTGGACCATAGTTTCCCAATCTGGGATACTATCATTGGGAAGCAAGTGATACCATCTTGCTGCTTCACCCTCAAAGGTTATTACAAAAATTCTAATAATAGCATCAAGAATTGTCATGTCCATAAGTGTTAATGCATCATGATGTTTTGTATATGTTCCTCAACATCCAATGTACCAACACCACTAAACTTAGGAAGCATGTTTGGGGAATCTACAAGAATGTCATGAAGAGGTTGGGGTAACCTCAAAGGAGTTTTGGGTTGACAGGGCATTTCCATCGGAAAAACTATGGAAGGAACAACAATAGTTGTTGGAACAATGGGAGGAACAACCTGAGGGTTAGTAACTATTGTTGGATTGACTAAAGCTTTCTTTAGTAAGGGTATTTGAAAATGAGAAGAGGAAGAGGGTGAATCAGCTCGCATGGAAGGTGTAACTAGTTGCTCTAGTTTCCCAGATGTATGTGTCTCGCTACTTGTTTTCTTTTGTGAACTTTGACTTCTTGTATTCCTGGGGCACATTGTTTCCCTAGTCTTAGGATGTTTCCTCCCTGCCATCTTGTAAGGGGATTAGGTAAATACTTTAAGTACAAGAGATGTATCACTCCAACAATCCTACTCTTTCTAACACAATGTTGAAATAACCAAAATTAAAAAAATCTCGTTTTCATTCTTCTCGAAGTGGAAGGTAAAGTGTGACAGATTTATAACTTCTCACGAGGGTTCGATCAAGTAAAATCGAAAACTTACAAGGTAAGAGGAAAGGAAAATTCAATGGTATTTATGACTCCTAGATGCAACAAAATCGCAAGGGAACTGAACTATAAAGAGTACCAATGAAAATCCAAAGGATCACTAAAAGACCTTGCCACAAAATTCTGTCAATAGGTAGGAAAAGGACCCTAAAGAATTTGGGTCTAATTCTCAGTACAAGTTTGTGATACAAAAAAAACTAAAAAGATTTGCAAGTTCCCTAGTATGGTCCCCAAAAAAGGGACGTTTTATAAGGAAAATTCGTCAATTGGGATGAATCTAACCTATCCAGCTGTGAAGCCAGTTACAGCCTCTTTGATATCTCGGCATGAGGTAGAGACTACCTGCACCTCAAATGGTCCTTCGCCTGAGGTGGTAAAGAAGGGGGAAAAGGAGAGGTGAAATACTTCTGAGAAGTCTTTCTTAGGACCACCCACCCTGGGTGTTGTCCTCCCTCAACTTCTTATATGGCCAAAATGGCCTCAGGGGGTGAAAATTATGGACAATGGGATGAAAATAAGTTCACTGATTTTTAGGATAGAAAATTTAAACAATGTGAACAACGAGTTGTTCTCTCCCTTAAATCCTTGAAAAATAGCCCATAATGGATTCTCGGGGTAAACCAGGGTCCTGGACAATAGAACATTGGATGCCTCAAGTGAAAAAGTGAAAAATAAGTGTGAAAGGTGAGTTTAAAATCTACAGCCAAGCCTTTTCATATGGTTGTAAATTGCACACAACAAGTTGTTCAAAGTTTTTAGGGCAGGGAAACAAGCCTGGAATGGTTGGGTACTCCTCGAGGTGACCCGGGAAGTGATCCCGAAAAATTGTCAAATAAAAATGAGGGTTGTAAATGGACATAGTTAACCTTTTTACAAGTTGTTACAGATATGTTTAGGAGAGTATTTACAACTGAAATTTATGTTCATGGGTGAAGGGTGGACTTGAAAAAAGGTTTGACTTTAAAATGTATTTTATTTGTGAATTTTCAGTTTATTAACACATGCATTGGCCACCAAATCATTTTAAAGTTTATCCTGATTAGGAAAACACCTATTATCTCGGAATTGTGCCAACTAGTATAAGGAGAGCATTCTTATCAGACCATGGTGGTTAGGTTGAAGAGTGCCCCATGTAGTTCAAAGAAGCAGGGATTAGTCACTTCTTGTCACTAGCACTTCCGGGCTCTTAAAGTTGCTTGGATGGAATAAGGATACATGTGAAAAGGAAGAGGTTCAGGACCCTCCCAAGGGAAGTTTTAGTTGAGATTACCCAAGTAGTGTAGTATCCCAACCAAGTTGAGCTATTCAACTCCTTGACTATGTGGAACTAGGGAAAGACCACTCAATTTATACTAACTAGACAACTTCTGAGGGGCTCCTGATGAAGACTCCTTGGTTTTGACACTTAGTATTCTATGAAATTGAAATTGCTTGAAATAAAGAACCAGAACATCCACGTGTGAGTTAACGTCTCACTTTCTCAAGCATGCTTCATGGTCGATAAATTCAAATCTATCTAAATGTTTACACAAAAATAAGTAAATAAGTATGTGACATATATGTCATGGTTAAATAGTATGAGTACACATATAGATAAGTAATATAGGTTTTGTTTTGAATGGGTATGGGGTAGACCCCTGCTTTGTTTTCATGTTTTTTTTTTGTGGTTTTTTGAATGATTTAGCTTGTTGATTTTGTGTGGCCCATTTAGGGGAAGCCACCTGTAGATTAGTATACAAGAAAATATACAATGAAGAAAGACAATATTAACTAATTACAAGTAAACAATTATACCATTCAACCTAAGGGAATGGGTCGAGGCTCTTCGCGAGTGGCAAAGTCACCATCTACATGAAATCCCCAACTGATTCCTTGTTTGGGTATTGGAAGTTTACTTAAATAAATTTGAAACAATGATGATTATTTACGAAGGGAAAAGTTAGATTTTATAAACAGAAATTTATACCACTCAATTTATACTAACTAGACAACTTTTGAGGGGCTCCTGATGAAGACTCCTTGGTTTTGACATTTATTATTCTATGAAATCGAATTTTTTTGAAATAAAGAACCAGGCCATCCATGTGGAGAGGTCACATCTTACTTTCGCAAGCGTACCTCATGGTCGATAAATTGAAATCTATCTAAATCTTTATACAAAAATAAGTAAATAAGTATTGACATATATGTCACGACTAAATAGTATGTGTACACATATAGCTAAATAATATAGGTTTTGTTTTGAATGTGTATGGGGCAGACCCCTGCTTTGTTTTCATGTTTTTTTGTGTGGTTTTATGAATGATTTAGCTTGCTGATTTTGAGTGCCCCCTTTAGGGGAAGCCACTTGTAGATTAGTATACAAGAAAATATACAATGAAGAAAGACAATATTAACTAATTACAAGTAAACAATTATACCATTCAACCTAAGGGAATGGGTTGAGGATATTCGCAAGTGGAAAAGCAGCCATATGCATGAAAGCCCCAACTGATTCCATGTATGGGGATTGGAAGTTTACTTAATGAAATTCGAAACAATGATGATTATTTACGAAGGGAAAAATCAGATTTTATAAACAGAAATTTATAAGCAAACTGATCAACCTATCTACATGAGCAAAGCATATTGACATGGGTACATGTGAAAACAAATTTAGAATGAGTGCAAGTGAATTCAAGGTGAAAATGAGTGTGAATGGGTGGAATTACCGATCATATATGATGTTTTTTCTCCTTTGTCTTGTTGGCCCCTTTGCCTCAAATAGGTCTTTAGATGGTCCCCAATTGCTTAAGAGAAGAAGAATAGGTGACTGGATTGTATCCTTGCAAGAAAACAACAAAAGTTTAGTGATTTTATATGAAAAAATGAAATAAATGAAAAAAAAATTTACACATAAAAGTTAGATAACAGCCAACTAAGATGGTTGTCCCAAGGGGAGAAATTGACCAAAATGGTCAATTTTCATGTTTGGGACAACAAGGTTAATAGCAGAAAATCATAACAGAAATTTACATGAAAAATAAAGAAGCAAGCAAGTATAAACAACTAGCTAAGGGGATTATTTAAGGGTTGTCCTAAGGGGCCCTAAGACTCCTAGCCACTAACTAAGGCTAAAAAAAGTTGAATACATTACAAAAAGGGGCCTAAGCATGGGTAAATCCATGGGCCGACATCCCATACCCATTACATAAACCCTAAAAGGCCCAAAAAGCCTGCAAAATGGGCAAGATCCCACGATCTCTGCTTCGCCTAGGTGCTTCGTCTTCGACTAGCCTATCAAAGTCCCAAAAACGGTCAAACATGACCATTGTTTCCTCAAAACTTGGTCAAGAGCCAACAGGCCCCCAACACTCACTTGTGACTCATCTCGAGTCACTCTAATATGGGCAATAGTGCTTCGAATGCCTCGAGCTGCCTTGACATGTTGCTTCGCCAGAGCCTCCTTCTCGATGAACTCCTGGATTACTTGCTCATTGACAGGCCCTTCCAATATTTGTTCTACTATTGTGACCACCTGTTCCAACTATGCACCTTGTCCCTCGATCTCTTCAAAAAGTGTGCAGGCTTCGTCCTGCACCGTCTGGAGTCTTTGGGTCACCTCCATAACTCGTCTCTGGATGGCAGTGACCTGCTGCTAAACTGCGTGCTCCTCCTATGACCTTTTCATCTTCTCTATTGTTATAAGTTTCTTTAGTTGCGCTTGCACAGCCGACACCTGCAGCTTCACCTCCTGGAGTTGTTCCTCCAATCTCCTCAACTCCAGGTCTTCTACAAGGTGCTCGTAGGTCTGCACACTTCGGTCACTGAGTTTCTTGCATTCTGCAGCCAATGCCTTGACTCTTTCTACTGCACTCCTGGTAGTTTCTTCCCTTTGATCTCATACTTCCTGCGGAGTGCTAGGCACTGCTTGAACTTCTAGCTCTGCTACTCTTTCTTGGAGTTGTTGAATAGCCTCAACGAGCTTCCCCACTTGGCTCTCGGTTGTCTCTTCTTCCATATGTACCAAGCCCAGCACAGAGTGAAGTGCTCTAGTCACTACCTCTCTGATCACAGTCTAATCTGCAAGCATCTTTTCATTCTCTTTCTGGATTTTCTCCTTGTCTTCTTCAAACTTTGCCTGAAGTTCATCTGTCTGTTGCTGTGCAACCCAAAGTTTCTCTAAGGCCTCCTCCTTTTCTTGCCTTAAGGCCTCTGTGGCTTGCTCCTTTTATTCCTGGAATTGACGAAGTCAAGTCTCTATTGCATATGCTAGTCTACGTAGTTGGGTAGGCTCATCCCCCAATTCTACATTCTCTGTTGAAGGTGGCGTAGTGGACACTATGTGGCTCGACTAGAGAGCTTATTGGATGTCTTTCAGTTCCTTATCGATCCTGTCATACATTTTTTCTTGCTTGGATTCATGTCTCTAAAGGATATCCTCTGAGGCATCTTCAACAGCTATGATGATGAGTTGGATATCATCCACCATGAGCATTTTTTATGACTAAGGCTTACTAGCTCGAGATTTCTTCCGCGTTGAAGGTTTCTGGGGGGAACCCTTCCTTTTATTTGACGTATTGGCCTCTATAAGGGGATCCTTTGGCGGTATTAATTCTCCCTTTTCTTGTTTGTCTTCTTCCCCTTCCTCCTCTTGATTTACTTCGTCGCTTGCTCCTATAGGTGAATCAGATGCAGTTTCCTCTAATGTGTTGTATTTTTCCTCATTGTCGATGTCCTGCAAATCCTCCTTTTTCTTCTTCTTTTTCCACTGCCCTGTCCATCATTTTTTACTTGGGTGACTAATGGGCTTCCAATGATATCTGGGTTGGAGAGTTCTTCATCCTCCACTGGTACAAGGAATTCTGCTATACATTCCTTGGTTGTCTCCTCCATGTCTTCATTAGTTAATTTGTAGTAAGACTGCAACTCCTCCTTGGTTTCATCCCAATGTGCGGTCATATATATGAAGTGTCAGTCTGCATGGAACTTCATGAGTGGCCTAAACCAATGGAGTGTATTCGGCATCATTCAGGGGAAGGATTCAATGGCCCACCAGAGCTGTAAGTAGTAGGTGTGGAACACCGCATTTGATTGCCACTACTTCGCCATGTCGCTCGAATACCACAAAGTGGTGAACCTCGCAGCCAATGGTTATGATGGCTCAACTTTAGGGAATGTCACTCCCTCTAGAATCTCCCAAGTGACAAATGTTATTAAGATCAACAACCAACTAAAGTGGAACTCATAGCCTTGGTCCTACACTTTCTAACAGTCCTTCTCCAACTCATTGATGAGGTAGCTCGTCCAATTCATCTACATCCCTTCGACGCACTTCCCTCCAAGGTCGACTACGAATCTTGTTACTTTCATAGGGTAATTCTTTCTGACAATCTTTCCCACTATCAGCTCACAAGCTAGGCACACTACGCCATCCTGGATGGAGGCTACCTTGTAGCCTCGCATCCCCTTCTCCACATCACCATACACCTCCTTGATGTGCTGCACCAAGGAGCGATCTGACGTTTTTCCTGGGTAGAATTTATGAGGGTCTGGTCCCTGCATGCTTAGTCCAGTAATCAGGTGGAGGGAAACAGATACTCAAGGTAATAAACTCAATGGAGAGGTTTAGACAGCACAGCGTGGTAGGCAATCATTTCTCTATTAGTTCGAATATCTCAGTTTTCAAAAGTGGTCTCGATGTGGCATTTGACGGAATAAATAAACAACGTCATAACAGATTCCTTCAACAAGTTAAAATGCCTCAATCCATCCATTAAGGCATGATCTCAATGGTCCAATGGCGATCTTTTTCGGCAATAAATGTGTTTCTAACCATTATGGAGTGTCATTCTAATGGTCGAGGCACCTCCAACGGTCATATAGCTTCGTCGTGGCGAAGTTCTTTTCTGCGCGGTTATGCTAATCTGACGAGGTTCAAATTCTACAAGCCTACCTTCTGCGAAGTATTCTCTAGAACTTCCTGCAGTTTTCCTAACTTTTCCTTCTTCTTACAGAGCTTTCTTTCCTTCTTTCCTGTGATCTGAATCTCTAGATTCCTCTTTGCATTTTTATTCTTATTTTCTGCTACCGTAGTAACTTCGCATTGTTAAGGGTATTCTAGACGGTTTGAATGTAATACCTCTTCGCTTGCTACTTCTAGGGTAGTTGCTCCTCTTTCCTGCATGGATAGGGTTTTCAAGCCTTCCTGCATTCTTACAACTTCGATAGCTAAGTCTCTGTCACTCAATTGCTTCGACTTGTCCTCTTATTCTTCTATTAAGCACGCTATTCTCCTATCCATGAAATCCCTTAATTCTCACTTTTTTTGTTCTATGGCTACCTCCTCTTCTTTTCTTCGGATATGGTCTTTCTCAATCCAGGTCTTCCCTAACAAAAGTGAAAAAGGGAATTTGTTCTCAACAAACTTAATGACTTCAAATTCTTCTCTGGTTGATGTTCCTTAAGTAATCGTAGGTATGTTAGTAACTCTTCCACACAGGTTTATCATCTTTCCTTTAAACAATCCTCTCTTTCCCAATGAAGGAATCATAGCTAGCTTTCCCAAAATTTCCCAAGTATTTCCTGGCATAAGATTCACCTGTGTTTCCTCATCTAACACATAGTCTATGTCGAAGTCTCCTATTGTTGTTTCTATGCATTGATTCTCTTTTAAGATCTCTGGTAGATTGGTTTTTATGTGATCATTCAGTGTTTATTTCAGCTGTAATAACATAGCTTCTTATTATTTCTGGTTTTCTAACATATCCCTAGTTTATTGACCTTCTTCATGGATTTCTTGTCACATGTTCATATCTTCAACTTTAGCAATCATTCTAGAGAAATCCAAAACCTCATGATCAACAACTTTACAACAAATACAAATGGGACCTATATCAGGGCATTCCTTAGCAAGATGTCTCGGTCTTCTGCAGTTATAGCATAGTGTCAATCCTCTCTTTCTTTTGAACGATCCCCAACCTTTTTTGTACTGTGCACTAGGATCACAGTGATGGACCTGTAATCTACAAACATTCTTTCTAGGATCTTACATCCACTTGTTAGTCCGAAAATTCTTTCTATGCATAGGAATAACATATCTTTCACTATCTCTATTAAATTTGATCAGATCAAACCTTCTTTCTTCTAGTTGTGCCCTAGTTTTCACACTGGGACCAAATCTATCAAACATACCTATATCCATACTTTCGAAGAAAAAATTTCCACTTATCTTACCTTTATTAGAGCACAAAGCTTTAAGATATTACCTCTTTTCTTTAGATCGAACTTCTCTTTTATCATAGAGTTTTGCAAGTCAAGTAGAATGTTGCACATTACAGCGACAGGTCTATGCACAGAGCTTTATTTTCTTCAGTTCCCGACAATCACAGTTTCAGGTCTCGATAATGGAACCATTTGTTGGGACAGGGGAAGACACAGGGTTCAACGCTTCAACAGTGCACCGACAAAACCCTAACTATCGACCCTTTCAGCAACACTTATGAAGCAGATGAAGTCTCACCCAAGGTAGAGGCAGGGGGGGTTGCATGACTCATATGTCTACAGCCTAGCTAGTGTTAGAAAAACAGGACCATGGAGAAATAAAATAAAACAAATGCGAAAACAAAACACAAAAGATACACAATACAATAGAGACACAGATTTACATGGTTCACCCAGTGTGGGCTACATCCACTAGAGAAATTTCTAGGTCCTTCCTTTATTATTATCCAACATATGAAGGGATACAACCTACAACAAACCCGTTGTAAATTCTACTTCTTTCTCTCATAGTCTCCTATCTCAGAATACAATATTCGCCATCATACATAGCCACAATACATTTACCTCATAAAAGAGGGTTGCCTTCTAGGGAAAAAAAACCCTAACATAATCTCTACCATTAGATCTGCAACCTTGTAATGAACAGTCCATATTTACAATGAAATTACAATATACATTTACAAGGCAATTTTTCCTTCGGGGGCCTCGCCCCCAAACCCCCGCTAGGGGCCCACTTGCCCCTAGACCCCCCAACCGGGGGGATAGCCCCCNGACATCTCTACTCCTCATGATTTTGTTATTTTCATAATCCCTTAAGCGATAACCAAAATCATTAACACCATATCCAATACAGGTACACTTCTTGGATTTTGCCTCTAGCTTTGTTCTATTTTCTTTATCAATATGGACAAATGATTCACAATCGAAAGTTTTCAAAAAATAATAGTTTACCTTTTTTCCTGTCCATTCCTCCTCTGGAATTCTACTATCCAAAGAGTTTGAAGGTCCTCTATTTATTAAGTAAACAACAATATCTACAACATCTGCCCAAAATTATAAGGGCAAACCAACATGCAATCTCATACTCCTTGCACGCTCCATGATTGTCCTGTTCATCCTTTCTGACACACCATTTTCTTGGAACTGTCTTTTCTCTACGAATCCCATGGTATGAACAGTAATAATCAAAATCCTTGCTGCAATATTCATCTCCATTATCTGATCTGAGACACTTCATTTTTTTTCTTGTCTCATTCTCAACCAAAACTTTCCATTTCTTAAACGTATAAAAAACATCAGATTTTTTTCGAATGCAATAAACCCAAGTTTTTCTAGTTGCATCATCAATAAAAGTAATATAATAATGAGAGCCACTAAGAGATGATTTTTGAGTTGGTCCCCATACATTTGTATGCACAAGCTCTAACCTTTCACTCTTCTTTTCTTTTCTGACTCTGAGAAATCCGACTCTCTTCTGTTTTCCATAAATACAATGCTCACAGAAGTCCAAATCAATTTGTTTAAGATCTGGCAACAAATTTCTTTTGTGAAGTATCTGCATCCCCTTCTCACTCATGTGTCCAAGCCTATGATGCCATAGTGACGTATCCACTCTTGTAGAAGCTAAAGAGATAGAAGAGTCAGTATTACCAGTACATAAATACAATGTACCTATCTTCTCTCCTTTCGCTATCACCAATGATCATTTGATGACCTTCCACGTCTTATCTGTAAATATGGATATACAACCTTCACTTGCCAATTGCCCTGTTGAAATTAGAATTTTCCTTAAATCTGGAACATGTCTTACCTCTTTCAAAAACCATTGGTTTCCATTGCGTTGCTTTATTTTTACCTTTCCCATTCCAACAATTTTACTTGGTTCATCGTCACCCAAATGAACCTGTCCAAAATCACCTTGAACATAATCTAGAAAATGTTTTCTATGGGGTGTGGCATGAAATGAAGCCCCTGAATCTACTACCCAAGACTCAGAAATATTATCTATATAAAGAATCAAAACATCTTGTAACACATCACTTGTTACATTTGCTTCCTGATTTATCTCATGTTGTTCATCTCTTTGTTTATTTGGACCTCTGCAGTCTTTCTTCATATGTCCTTTCTTCCCACAATTCCAACACTCTATCTTTCCAAGTCTGGATTTGGATTTTCCCTTCCTAGAATTCCCACGGTTCCCGAAACCCTTTCCTCTATCCTTTTGTCTTCCTCTGTTCTCCATGTTCAACGCATTTTTTGATGTCTCGCCTGTGATTTTCCATCGCATTTCCTCACTAAGGATAACACCAACAACATCATTAAATTTTAAAGTATTTGAATCAGAGACAGAGTTACTTACAACCATGACCAAGGCATTCCAACTTTCTGGCAATAAGCACAATATTAGAAGAGCCCTGACCTCATCATCAAAGTCCACTTTTACAGAATTTAGTTGATTAGTAACTGTATTAAAATCATTTAAATGATCTGCAACAGACCCACCTTCCAACATCTTTATATTAAATATTCTTTTCATTAGAAATACCTTATTGGATGCCGAGAGTTTTTCATACAATTTGACCAATGTGTCCATCAAACCCTTCGTTTTCTTTTCTTTGGAAATATTGAAAGCCACCGACGCTGCCTGTCTCAACCGCCGACTTCTTTGCTATTCTGCCCAATGGTAGGAATAGATCCTTCTGATATAAATAGTCTTCCATCTACATCTTCCATAACTGGTAGTTTTGGCCGTTAAATTTCTTGACCCTAAGCTTTCCATCTTCCGACATTGCTCCCACTCGAACTATGAACCCTCTTTTCCTGCGAGTTACCTTTCTCTCTGATACCAGTTGTTAGAAAAACAGGACCGTGGAGCAATAAAATAAAACAAATGCGGAAACAAAACACATAAGATACACAATACAATAATGACATAGATTTACGTGGTTCAACCAGTGTGGGCTACGTCCACCAGAGAAATTGCCAGGTCCTTCCTTTATTATTATCCAGCATATGAAGGGATACAACCTACAGAAAACCCGTTGTAACTTCATCTTCTTTCTCTCATAGTCTCTTATCTCAGAATACAATATTCTCCATAAACCATAGCTGCAATACATTTCCCTCATAAAAGAGGGTTTCCTTCTAGGGAAAAAACCCCTAACATAATCTCTATCATTATATCTGTGAACTTATAATGAACGGTCCATATTTACAATGAAATTCCAATATACATTTACAAGGCAATATTTCCTTTGGGGGCTTTGCCCCCGAACCCCCGCTGGGGGCCCGCTTGCCCTGAGACCCCGTAGAGGGGGTACCCCCCCTATGCATTGCTCCACATGGAAGAGTGTACATACTTCTGGGGTGTAAATACTTCATGGGGTATAAACACGACTAAAAGTAAAAGACCTCTAAATCAGGAAGATAATCAGGCTCCACAACCAACAATTTCTAAAATTTCTTCCATTGCATTCCTTGCCTTCTTGTCCAAGAATGACATAGTATGGACATTTTTGTTTTGTCAATACAACGAAGTGAATTCCTTCTTTCCAGGGTATTGTCAAACTCTTAACTAAATTGGTTATTAACCACAAAAACCAACATTCAAGTAGATTTACAAATAAGCTATGCATATGTATATCTGAGCTAGCTCACATATACTTTCAAAGAGAATTTGATTATATATAATATGAATACATCCCAAAGATGAAAGATTTAAATGGTTTTTGAAGAATGACTTAATATATGTGCAGATTTGTGTTTTCTACATGTACATGAAAGATTATATGAGAACATATATTCCATCGCAGAAAGAGGAGATAAGTATTTTCTGGAAGAATGATTTTTAAAATGGAGATTTGTGAACTTTCATAGATACAAGTAATTTATTGGAAGAATGGCTTAATATGGAGATTTATGAGTCCTTTAATTTGAAAGGGAATTATGAAATTTGATTATATGACCACTGCAGAAGAGGAGAGAAGTATTTTACCGTTGAGGAGATTAGTATTTTACTGTTGAGTAAATAAGATCAAATAAGATTACTTGGGATGAGAATTTCACCTAAAGGATTTGGGACTTTATCCACAAGAAGATAAGTATTTCATTGGAAGAATGACTTAATATGGAGATTTGTGAACTTTTTGCATACACAGTTCTATATTTATTTTCATATTATTATCTAACTCTGAACACAAAAATTTCTTATCGAGAACATAATTTTTCTCTTTAA
>SNQJ01S0064664.1:21578-40685 GCA_010110895.2 Picea sitchensis
GGCTAAAAGTAAAAGACCTCTGAATCAGGAAGATAATCAGGCTCCAAAACCAACAGCTGGGACACAGATCTGTGATTACAATACTTAACAGAGCACTTAGCTAATCAGTATACATTAGTTCTTAACTTCCATTCACATCGCAAATTAAACCCTAAATACAAAACAATGCTATGATAAACAGATCAACACCTCTAAGTACTTAGCATAAGTTCATTTATAGCATTCATTCACATCATAAAGCACTAAGCATTCATAGATCTATCTATCATACATCAACAACAATGCACTAAAAAAATATAAACATAAACACCAAGAATAACATTGCATAAAGAACATCAACATAGGATATACGTGGTTCACCCTAGTGTGGGGCTACGTCGACCAACTCTTCTTCTTCTTTATTAGTCTCCTACAATCTTCTTACAAGCACATATCCATAGAGATCACTCTGCATCGGACAGGTGATCTGCGCACAACGCACTAAATCCACCTTCCGCAAAAATAGGTCACATCACAAAGCCTTACACAATATGCACACCAAGCACTTACAAAACACTTGCCCTTAGCTCTGCAAGCTTCAACACATTCTTGAACAAAGCCAACTAGCCAAGCACTAAGTCGATCAATGACTAGTCAGTACTAACACTCTCAACCATCCTACTTCTTACATTATTAGCCACTTACTTATACATTACAAAAAGGGGCCTAAGCATAGGTAAACCAATGGGCCGACATTCTCTTATAGATAATTCCCCCTCCAAACAAGTGGAATCTCTCTTGGATACTAGAAATCGGCGACTCCACTGGGAGTGAAGCCTTTAGTTTTGGCTACTTTTCCTAGTTTTTCCTTGGCCTTTGCCCACTTTTTGACCTTCTCTATATCGTGTCTCTAATTCTTAGATCTGTTAATTGGCACTTTATTTCATTTTATCCACTTTGATTGTCTGAGTTTGCTTGCATTTTTTATTTTCTAGGCATTTTTCTGAACTCTAAGAGGCTAGCACTCCCCTTCCCTATCTAGAAGAGCATTAGCACTCCCTAATGGTCTTACAAAGAGCGTCGTAACGCTCTGGTTCCCTTGACACCAGAGCGCTGCCCCTTTTCTATTAAGAATCTTGTAGGAGATTCATCTTTGAGTTGTTTCGTTTTCTTTTTCACTTGCCCAGAGTCTTTTCAACCTTAGTAGACCTTTGGATTACCCTTCAACACCTTTTTTTCTGAGAATTGATCATCTTTTGTTTGGATTTTTTTACATTTTTTCCTTGTTTTGAGTCATTCTTCTCCTTTGAAGACTTGGAATAAAATCATTGTTTTCCTCTCATTTATCTGATTGGATGAAAGATATAGTAAGGAAAATCAAAGATTTATGAACCATCCCATTTGATCTTTGAAGTCAGTGGTCCAAATTTCTTTTTTTTTTAGATTTAGGGTTCTTTCTTACAACTTGGTTTTATTTTTTTTTCTTGTTTGATCGTAACAACGAGAGTGTGTTTTGTTTATGTGGGATTTGATTCTGATTGTTTGATTATTGCAATCTGATCGACATAGGAATATTTACATCAAGTTGATTATCATTCACATATAAGCAAAAGGATGCATTTTTATGATTGGTTTTGGATATTAGAACAAATTTCTGAAAATTTTAGCATTAGATTGGATTCCTGATTCAGAAAATAATTGCATGAGGATTGCATCTTAATGTTTGATAGTGAAAGAACAATTTTCTCCTTCCCTTAAATAGACATTCATTGAACAGAAAGGATTGTTTATGATTTTTTATGCATTTTTGGGGAATTGAGTCATAACACCATCAGTTTCACTTTCATACACCCCTGAGTAAAGAACAGTTGCAAAATTAACTCTAATTAAAATCAATCTAGAACATTTTGTTTTTAGAATCTTCCACCAACATTAGACTAGGATAAGCACTTTGGATTAGGCTGTGAGTACAACTCTCCAAAGTATTCAAAACAAACATTAGCATCTTGCGATAGGGAGAGAAAATCCAATTGTCGTATAGGATTTATGGGATCCCCCTCTCACATAGGGGTTAGGCATGAGGTCACATTCAGGAGAGTTATGGATATTATCCATTCGTGGTTCAATTGTTCATAGTAGTCAGATCATATATTGGGGGTTCTTCTTGAGGTTCAGCTATCTTCATTTGGTCTATGTGCTTTATGAATTCTGAATCTGTTCGAGGTCCTTTGGAGTTCTACCGGTCCATTTGTCCTCAGTTCTCTCAAAGGATTTTGGACTTGTTATCCTTCCCATATGTTCAGACTGGATTGTCAACTGTACCCTCCCAGGGGATGACTATGAGTTGGTGTCCTTAATAGCCATAATCTTTAGGGTTTTTACACAAGGTGACAATGAAGGGAAGTCTCACTCTACCTGGAATAGACATTGGTCAAACTCACTCGGACTCCTTGGAGGGTAAATCCACAACTACTACGTGGAATCTTGCACCAAGGAATAAGTCCATTAAGCAGGTCACCATCGTCACTGTTCCACCCACTCATATCCTAGACTCTTCTTCACTTGATCACGCAACATTGGATTTCATCACCAACTAGTATGGTCATCGAAAGAAGGTTTTGTTTGCTTGGTTTGATTCCTATATTTTTAGCGTGTGTTGTTGCTTTTGATTAGTTGGCCATAGATGTTTTGCGTAAAGTTTTTGGTTCGAGAAATATTGATCCTCCATGTCATTCACGCAAAATGAAAGGACTACCCCCAGAAGATATGGAGGGTTATCAACCTTTTCCTACTGACCCACTAGAGTACTCTCCTCAATAGAGTGAGGTCCAAGATACCACCACTTCTCAAGTGGAAAAAACTGACTCTTTAGATCATTTCTGAATATTCGATTCTCTAGAGTCTTTTCATCTTCCTCACACTTCCAAGAGACGTATTCTTCGACTAAATTCATCTGGAGAACTTGTTTTTGACACTTCTGGAATACCCATCGGACCACTTATTGGACCTGAAGGTGAGAATCCTTTTTGTACTACTGACATATATGGTATTCCATCCCGCATAGTGCGAGACCTTTATGGCTCAGGGACAGGTGTTGATACTTTTGTTGTATCGCAAGTACCTGAAACATATGTTACTTACATAGTACCCTTAGATCAATTTTCCAGTACACCCAGTAGTGCTACCGTTGCTCCCGACACACAGTCTGTTATTCAAAACGCTCAGACGGTTGGTCTCAATTTGACCATTTCCCTCCAGATGGCCCATTCCACTATGGTCCCCCATGTTGCTACCATCCCCACCGATAACATGACACCATCCCAAGCTCCAATTGGGACACCACTTAGACTGAATCGGTCACTTCCACTTGGGTATAGAGCTCTGAATCCTTCCACTACCAACACTACCCAAGTTACACTCGGAGTTTCTGGATTTTTTGTTCCTCCTAATTATACTGTCATTGTTGGTTTTATACCTACACCGTAAGTTGGAGGAGCTAGTTTTAGTGGCTCTAATCCAGTTGAAGGCACTGGTTTCCAAATACCTCTAGGTACTCAACCTCATGCTGGGGGGAAACCCCCATTTGGGAGTCAACCTCATGTTGGGGGGAAACCCCCATTTGGGAGTCAACCTCAATTTGTGGGGCAATCTCAAGCTGGAATCCATAATCCATCATATGGACAGAATGTGCTACCGAATCCTTGGCACATTCCTTTTCCAGGAAATCCATTTTTATCTAGGGGGAAACATCCTCAAGGTAAGAAACAGTCTTATCCTCTTCATGGGAAAAATCTCTATCCCCCTTATGAGGAAACACATCAGCCAACTTATAATCCTCAGAACCCATTAGGTTACCCTCCTTTTTCACATGTTTCTCTACCCTCTTTGAATCCTGGATACACTGGTCCACAGTAATGGTATGTAGGAGGATCTTTTGGATACAATTATCCACCTAACCCAGTTTATGGTCCTACTGGTGTCCCTATGCCACACCAGTATCATCCTTAGGTTAACCAACAGCTACCATTTCTCTCAACTTTGGATCTGCTAGACTTATCTCGGTTGACTAATGATCCTATATTACATTCTAATTTTTGGACAATGATCCCTGCTAAATTACCCTCTGATATTCCAAAATTTGACAGTAAATCTGAAGAAGACCGTAATAACCATGTGATGACTTTCCATTTATGGTGGTCATCAAACTCCTTAATGGAAGATTCTATACATTTACATCTTTTCTAGAGAACGCTTCTAGGCTCAGCAACCAAGTGGTATATTGAACTTCCACGAAGTTCTTTTCAAGATTTTAACTCCCTTTCCATGTCCTTTCTCATGCACTTTCAACTACCCATTCGTTAGGAGACGAGTACCAAAATCTTAACCTCCCTTCGTCAAACTAACTATGTACACATCTCTGATCATATCCATGAATGGATATGATTATGAAGGTTGATCAAAGTAGTCATTCCTGACCAGTTATTGGCATAATGGTTCACTAAATCATTGTTACCCCCGATTGCTCGTGATGTCACCATGGGTGGCGTAGTCACTGATGAAGAGGCCATTGCTCGGGCTCAATACTTAGATTTGGTTTATTTCCAATATGGTACTTTGTATGAGTTGATCCCAAATTTTTCTCATGCCACTACTGATCCATCCAAACCTCCATCCTCCTCACATGCAGATGGAGTTATCGGCTTCGTCAAGGCCCAATTTGTTTCTCCATCAACCGGAACCGTGAATCGACCTCCTTCGGCACCTACTTCCAGTTCGAACTCACCCTCATCTACCTCCCATCGGACTCAAGTCTCTAAAGTGAATGCAGTTCAATATGACCCTTCACAACAAACCAAAGGTAAGAAGAAGACAAAGAATAAACAAAAGAATAATAATAACAATGAACAACCTAAAACTCAAACTCCTCCACCTGCTCCTGAAAATCAACCACAGCGGAAACCAAAATCCCCCTGTCTTATTTGTGGTGAATATCACTACACTCGAGACTGTCCACATCGCGATGAGATAGCCAAAAAATTTAAAGGGAATTCCCAACCCGCTGTGCTCACTCAACCTTTTCCGTAGTAGAAATATTTGGTTGCTCAAACCCCCTCTCCCAGGGACAGTTCCAGCAACCCCTTTAATGATGAAGCTTCAACAAGTGCCCATATCTATATGTTTAATGGGATTGATTTGACCACTCGCTTTAAGACATACGACACTCCAGCTAGACCTGATAAAGCACCGGCCACTAACGGTATTGTACCAGATCCATCATCATCCTACATTAGTCCTCCATATGTTATTCCTCTGTCTAGATCACTTCAGATCGAGAAGCCTACGTTCGACTCTATATTACGTCCTCCCAAGAGCACCATCTGTAAATCTACCTTTAATCCTAGTTCACGTGCCTCCAAAAACTACAACATCGTTGAAGATTTGGCTCAAGCACCGTGCACTATGTCCACATTGGAAGTTCTACAGCACTTTCCCAGTCAACGTAGAATGCTCTTGGCTGTGATTGACGCTTTTGATCCCGAGTCATCCAACAATCTCACGTTTAACTTGGAAAATTTTAAGTCCCGAATCTCTCACCAATTTGGATGAGGGAGCCTCTACTTGTGTTATGTCTTTGGCTTGTTGGAAAATCTTAAAATCACCCGCACTTAACAAATCCCCTACAATATTACGTGGATTTGATGGGTGATTTTTTCATCCCCACAGACTTTTACAGTCCTTATCCATTCATTTGGGTGAAAAAACCATCTCTGTTGATGTCGAAGTGGTTGATGCTCCACTCGATTACAACTTATTACTCGGAAGAAGTTGGTTTTACACGATGACTATTGTTGCTTCATCGGTATTTTGATGTGTGAAATTTCCTCATTAGGGAAAAATTGTCGCCATCGATCAGTTGGATTTATGTACACCCGATGATTGCACTCCTATTACCAACAATATTCCTTTCTTGGGAGATCATAAAATTACGTATTAAAGCATTGGTGTTGGCTTGCTGAAATATTTGAGCCTCATGGGTACCTTCCCTACACCACTTCCACCCACTACACATCATATTGCCACTATCAATATGATTTAGACTATGGTTTACCAATCCTTGGAATCATCTGACCCTTGGGTTGTACCTAGTCCCTTGGAATTCGATGTACTAGGTGACACCATGCCACTTAGTCCATCTGAGACATCATACGTTGCTATCCAATCTACTTCTCCCTCATCGGATGACCCACATCTCTTGGCATCCGACAGTTACTTGATGCCCTCTTGGTTACATTCCTTGTCATCTTTTTTTGACTACATTTCCCAAATCTTCCCATCTGACGAAGCTATCATGGAAATTATTAGAATTGATGACATGCCTTGGGATGGTAACCATCATCGATCCTCTTTTCTTCCACCTCTTGAAGAAATACAAGAAGATATACACTCTATCTTCCCTCCCGATGTTGTCGGATTTTTGCAGTCACCCATACTTACACAAGATACTATTTCTGAAGGGAATATGGGAAACTTCTCCTCTATGGTCCTTATTGACATTTCCATCAAGGAAGGTGTCATGGAAAATGTTAATCTCAGTGCTACTTGTTCCCCCAAGGAAGTGGTCTCTTATACCGCTTTATTTAGAGAGTTATGTGATGTCTTCACTTGGAGATACGAAGAAATGTTAGGGATCGATCCGTCAATTGTTGTGCATGAAATCAAAACTTACCCTGGTGTTAAACCTGTTCGACAGAAACTACACCCGGTCCATCCCAAGAAAACCACGGCTATTAAGGCAGAAGTTGAGAAATTATTGAAATATGGCTTCATCTATCCTGTCCCTTTGACAGAATGGGTTTCAAATATTGTTCTTGTCACTAAGAAGCAAGGAACCATTCATATCTGTGTTGATTAAAGGGATCTCAATAAGGCTTGTCCAAAAGACAATTACCCTATGCCCTTCATCGACTAGATCATTGATAACTCTGTTGGCAGCGTGATTTTCTCTTTCATGGACGGTTTCTCATGATACAACCAGATTGATATTTTACTTGTTGATGAGCATAAAACAGCCTTCATCTGCCTGTGGGAAACTTTTTCCTATCGGAAGCTACCATTTGGCCTAAAAATGTTGGTGCTACATTCTAGCGGGCCATGTCTTATGCTTTCCATGACATCAAAAATATTGAAGAACCTTACCTCGATGACTTACCTTCCCATTCATCCAGTCGATCAGACCATTTCGGTCATCTACGGGTTATTTTTCTTCGATGTCAGTTCTACCATATTCATTTGAACCCACATAAATGTATTTTTGTTGTCGAATCTGGCCGAATCATCGGCTTTGTTGTCTCCAAGGACGGGATTCCGGTGGATCCCTTAAAGATCAAGGCTATCCTTTCCTTACCTCCACCTACTAATCTGACAAAACTCTAAAGTTTGCAGGGGAAATCAAACTTTCTTCGTCGTTTCATTTGTAACTATGCTGAGATTACCAAAGGATTCATGCGATCGTTGCATAAAGATGCCCCCCTTCATCTAGGATGACACTGCTCAATGGTCTTTTGATGCTCTGAAGAATGAACTGACCAACACTCCTTTGTTGCATCCTCCCGACTATACTGAGGATTGCATCCTTTACTTAGCTGCCTCTACTTCCGGTGAAGAACCTGTGATATATTATTTGAGAAAAAGTCTATCTAGTCCAGAACTCTGATATTCACATGTTGAGAAGTTGGCTCTGGCAGTCATCATCATCGTCTAGAGATTTCATCACTACATCTTGCTATGCACTACCACAGTTATCGTAGACTCAAACCCCATGTATCATATTCTGACCCGTCAGCTTCTTGGGGGGAAATACTCCAAATGGATTGTCATCCTTCAGGAATCTGATCTCGAATTTGCTTAGTCCAAAGCCAAAAAATCCTTGGTATTTTCGGAGCTCATATGTGACCTTCCCCTTGTTGATGAAGACACTAAGCCTATAGATTCTCTGCTCAACGAATATTTATTCCTCATCAGCATGTCTGATCCTTGGTATGGAAATATCCTCCTTTATCTCTAGACCCAACATTTTAGCATGATCTCTCTCGTGAAGAACGTCGACGTATTCATCACCACTCTCATCGTTACTTTATCATCGGTGATACTTTGTATCATCATGGTATTGATACCATTCTCCGATGATTTTTGACTCATGAAGAAGATGAATGTGTTCTTAATGACTATCACCTTGGAACCTGTGGCGGTCACTTTTCTGGGATGGCTATTGCTCAGGAAATTTTACGTGCCAGTTACTTTTGGCCCTCTATCTTCAAGGATTGTATTGAGGCCATCAAAAGGTTCCCACCCTACCAAGTCTTTCATAAGAAGGCATGCACCCACCCTGCTCTGCTGTATCCCATTATTTCCATCGTCCCCTTTGCCAAATGGGGCATTGATTTAATGCAGTGTAAGCCTACCTCAGCAGTCGCCAATTTCTATTACAGAGAATTCCCCCTGTGGACAATTCTCTCTTGGATACTAGAACCCTATGACCAAGACAGAAAAGTGTTATTATGGACACTGACTATTCAAAGAAGAAGAAGGAAGAAGGGTAAATACCTTTTCACTGACGCTTGTCCTTGCTCGATCCAGGCTGACCTTGATCTCCAAGTCCTTCAGATCCTGCAATACAATGAGAAACAACAATGAGGCATACTTCCTACTCTACTATGGTTAGCTTCATAATGAATCTATGAAACAAGCAAGTTTATGAAACATACACAAACTTTAAAGGAAACATGCCAAGAATAGAGTTATAGAAAAGAAAATGAGATCCTTACATCCATGGATGTTGGTACAGCATCTTCACCAAGTTCTCTTTGTCCAGACCCTTGCTCAAATAATCCACATACAGCTTGCTAATGCTTCAATGATATATCCCTTATGAGATCATAAGTTTGATACTTCACAGTGTCTCTTCTCCCCTTTCACCATGCGGAGGCCTCCTTATATAGGCTTGGAGAGGCTAAACCACTTGAGAGATTCTTGGGATAAGTTGAGGATCCTTCTCCTTCAGTTGTGTATCTTCCCTAAGATCATGCCTTGACCTCATATTAGAATCCAACCAACTTCAGAGATTGAGGGGATTCTTCCCTGATTTATCTCAACAAACCAAAATTCGCTCAGAAAGGGTAGCGCTCCCCCAAAAGGGTGCACAGAGCGTTGCAACGCTCCTCCCAAGGAAGTTAGGGAGCATTGGCGCTCTCTGACAATGGGTAGGGGAGCGTTGCCTTCCAAATTTGATTTTTAAGTGGTCTTCTCCATGGAAAAATACTTGTACTCTTTGTCAAATGACTTCTCCTCTTCAAAACTAGTATTTTGAGGTGTCTTGTAAGTGTTCTTGATAATGTCATCTGAGACATGACATAGACATGTTGATAGTATTATATTTGCGACACTTGCATCCAAAATGCAACACTTGTGACATTAGTGATGACGACACTAGGCCATCATTGTAATGAGTGATTTTGATGTGTAACACATCGCATACCCATTACATAAACCCTAAAAGGCCCAAAAATCCTACAAAATGGGCGAGATCCCACGATCTTCACTTTGCCTGGGCACTCTGTCTTCGACCAGCCTGTTGAAGTCCCAAAAATGGTCAAGCATGACCAATGTTTCCTCAAAACCTGATCAAGGGCCAACAAAGCCAAAGTAAATCCTTGGAGACCAAACTATTACAAAAAGGTCATTTTCATAAAATGAAAAAAATTAGTATGCCACATCATCATTTGCCTTGGGATTTGTACCATCCCAAAGAATATTTGTTTGGTACCATGTTTTTCAGTTGTAGATGAAGTTAACTAGGAAAGTTCCTGACCATCCATGGTTGTCGAATTCACCGGGATGAAGCCCCAAGGTGTGGGGAAATTGAAAATTTGTTTATGAGTTCAAGGGGCCTTTGGGCTTGGTCATTGTATGTAATTAAATGTCTTTTTTTTTCAGGTACTTTTCAGATCTTATTATACCCCCCCTTTTCTTCCTAGAAGTTTCCTTGTGAGCTTACCGAAGCATGGCTTTGATTTGGACCTTTTCTGGTGAAGGGAACCCTTATGCATGAACCTTGGGAGTATTTTATCATGTACCAAACATCCATAAAACTGATTTTTTATGTTTCCATGTTTTATATTTGTTCTCTACCTTTCCACTGCCTTTTGTTTGGCACAAATCTGACTCCGAATGAGCAAGATATGGCCTCGGAAAGGTACGCAGGAAGGAGTTGGTTGGGAGACTGATCAGGGAAAAATTGAAATTGAGGAAAAAATATGGGCTGGAAACCAGAATTGATAGGCCTGCATACCTGTAGCTGAAATGGTTTTTCCTCGTTTGGCCCAATTTGTCCTCAGACACCCCCAATTAGGTCTCCTTTCGGCGTGTGGTTTTGGGTCAATTACGAGCCCTTGTCACTCTAGGACGTGCCACTAAAATTCTGGGCTGAATTTGAGCAGGTGAATACCATGGCTGCATTATTGACTTCACCCCAGTCGTTTTGACTATTTATGGGAGAAATTACACCTTTGTATGGCGAAGTTATGGCATTAAAAATCCCAGTTACCCTAGGGGGGGAATTAAAATTTGTATTTGTATAGTTTAAATATGTGTGTGTGTGTGTGTGTGTGTGTGTGTGTGTTTCTCTGTGTGTGTGTGTGTGTGTGTGTGTGTGTGTGTTTCTGTGTGTGTGTGTGTGTGTGTGTAATATATATTTTTTATATATAATGAAATAAAACTAAATTAAAAATAACAATAAAATTTCAAAATTTAATAACAAATTTTACAATATATAAAAACTATATAATAAAAACTAAAATTAAAATAATAATAATAAAACAATTTTAAACCCCCTACCCTGACGCCCTTGGTTTCCCATATAACCATCTCGGAAAGCCCCTCCCAAAAACTCATAATCCAGAGGGGGAGAAGGAGCGTATTTTTTTGCACGCAGTGTTTTTGGAGTGGAGGCAGCACGCGGGGAGTAAGCACGGAGGAGGGACGCACGGTGGAAGGAGGGAGCGGGGAGGAGTGGAGTGGGGATAAGGGTGTGAGGGAATGGAGGGAGGTTGTGTGGATTGTGCAGTGGTGGTTGTAGGTGGAGGGGAGTGTAATCCTGTGGGGAGGAGGAGGAAATGGAAGGGGGGAAGTGGTGGCAACACACGAGGAGAAGAGGGAATGGAGTTGGGTGCAGAGGTATGGTGGAGGGATGAGTTGGAAGGGGGAAGGTGCTCATGCATGGAAAGGATGAGGGAAGCCCACGGGGGAGGAGGAACAGACTAGTGTGGATGGATGCACGGGATGTGGAGGAATGGAGGAGGTCGTGTGTTGGCGGTAGCGCACTGGTGGTGGACGGGTGGTCGACCACATACCAAATCAATTTTTTTATTTTTATTTTTTTTGTGGGTTTTTCTCCATAGTTTAGGAGTGGGAGGTCTTGGGTTCAAACCCCCTCCCCTCCTTTTTTTATTTTTAGCCAATTTCTGGGCATTTTTAGTGGAGAAAAAGGGAGGGGTTTGGGGTTCAAATCATAGGGCCTCCAAGTTAGAATGTACAGGTCTGCAAATGGTCATTCAACTCAAAACATTTCATTCTTTAAAAGGGCTTGGAGGCTTGGGCTTGGTGCCCAAGAGGGTTTCAAATACCCTTCTCTTTGAATCTTTGCACAGGAAAATAACGAACCATAATCACACCAATCACCATATATTTGAACTAGAAACCATGCAGACACACATACCAACTCAGAAATCATAATTTTAATGGCATAAATAACCTTTTTTCAACGCAAAAATCCACCATTTGTTTGAATAACTGAGCAATATTTTTTTTCAGAAGTGGGACTTATGGGAGGTTACCTGTACTCTGCCCTCTGATGCTGGTACATGGTTGTGGCTTGTTTCCATTGAAGACCTCAGTTGTTGTCTAGAACCCCTTTGAGGAGGGTGGGTTTTGTTTTTTCCAAAAAATATATATATATAATTTCCCCAATTTTACATGAGTGATGCATGTCACCTTTCTCCTTTTCTCAATTTTTTTATTTTTTTATTTTTCCATTATTTTTTAATATTTCCCTCAAAAATTGTGTCAATTCAAAGTTTGACTTTGACTTTGACTTTTGACCATGACCTTGTTTGCTTAGCTAGAAAATGTTGTCAGATGAGACGGGGTCAAAATTGGACAGAGAGCACATCGTTGGAAATATCTCGACGATCCTATCAATAATATCTGGTCACCAATCTGAAATTATGCCACCTCACCCCTCAATTTTGTCCCGGAATACTTACCGCTTAAAGGCCTTGACTTGTTGGTGGGACCACATGACACCCAATCTTGCAAAAGGAACCACATCGCCATACAATATCCAATCAAGGAAAATGAAGTAGCATTGGAAAGGTATCAATGATTTCTTCCATGCAATGCCCATAGATTTGTGTGTTGGGACCACCAATAACTTTTTTATTTGTCATGAAACCCCGCTATGCAGGCTGGTTGGCCCCCTTTTCCCGAAACAGTTCACGAACTTGTAACAGCTCTAACCGAGCCATCCGAGGTTAGAATGAGGAAAATTAGGAGCCACTGGAAAGGTATTTGAGTCCACTACAGTGTGGAATCATTGAATTCCTTATTTAAAATACCTTAGCAACAATTTTTTAATCCTTAACCACTGCAACCAAGCTAGTGTCCAAAAGTGGTCATGAACTTGCGAAGGCTCGTTCTCACCAACCGAGGGTCGAAACCAAGTACGAGATATACCATTGGAAAGGTATTGAACTTACCTACACCAAAGTTAGGTTTAATTTTCTTTTTAAATAGAAATATAAATAAAATTAGATGAGGAAGTCACAGATGTTGGTTTTTTCCATTCGGGTGATGCGAACTTTGCGTCCTCCGTAGGGGGGTCATATGGACTTGAAATTGATATCATGATATCTTTTTAGAAATATTGTCCTGATACCTACAATATGGAAGAATTGTATTTCCAAAAATGTTAAAAGACTTCATTTTATTCTTTGATAAAGGACCCTATCCCCACGGGACCCCGTCCCCACGGGACCCCGTCCCCACGGGACCCTCCTAGTGATAAGCGAAAGGGGCCAATGATAAAATTTTCACAAACTATGTTCTTAGCTCTTAAAATATGAACTAAGCAGCCTTCACATGAGGCATTAAGATGTGGGAGGGTTTCCAAACTCAAAAATTACCTCAGGAATGCCTCCCCTAAGGGGAAAATAACATGGTCCCCTAACAAGTTGAGAAAGGTTGGGATGATCTCGTTTGGGTATCGTTTGAGATGTTGGTGGGAATAGTGATGATTTTGGTTGTTATACTATTTTCCAACTGGAAATATTAGGGTGGGGAAAACCATGACTTTGATATCCATTTGACCTTACTATCCATCAACTAGTCCTGGAAACATTGACCCAACTGAATGAAACAACCCTGAACTAACCTGGATTGTTTCCATCTGACTTGACATTGTTACCTGATACTTTCTAGATCCTGATAAGTCTTTACATACTTATATAAAAAAAAACCTTTGAAGGAATCCAATTGATACTCTTTTAAGGGAAGAGGCCATAGTAACTATGACCCCCACCATTGTCTTCGACTGGAACCATAGCACAAAGGGCTGCTAGGAGCAACCCTTAGGAGAAATTGTGGAGGAATGAAGGTGTTAAACACCATGTTGAGCCCAAAGTAGATTTTTGGGTCAACAATGGGCTACTCTGAAGAGTATAAATCCTATCCAATTTTTGAACATGTCAAATGACAAATCATTATCAAACAAAATGTATGGTTTGATGAAAAGTATTCTAGTAACAAGTTGGTGAATGCTTTCTCTATATTGTTATAGGATTATCACTTTGTTTTTGTTTCCAACTATGGTTCTCATGCTCTATTTTTTAGTCCTTCAACTGGATAGTCAAACTCTGTTTTGTTTCAACTAGACCTTCAACCTTGGATTTGACTAGTCAGTAAATTTTTGTTTCAACTAGTTGGTCATCTTGTCGATTGAAACTATTTTGACATATGATCGACCTTTTGCAGTGAATAATAGTCCACTCATTTCTTATTAACCCAGATGGGCTGCCAAGACAATTGAATTTTTTGGTCATAATTTTGATGATGTTTCCTCAGCCTAACAAACTTGAAGACAGAAGAATCATAGAAACGTTTCCTTAATGACTCATGTGCTCGAAACCTCTAACCCTATTACCTACTCAGATTCTTAAGGACAACCTAAATGGGAGAAGGCTATGCAAACATAAGTGGATTCTTTGTTGAATAATCACAGTTGATATTTAGTTCCTTGGACACAAGGGAAGAATGTTGTGAAGTGTCAATGGGTCTACAAGACCAAATTTACCTATGAAGATGTTGTTGAGCGACACAAATATCACCTAGTTGCAAAGGTATTTTATTTTCCCAACAAGAAGGAATAAACTACATTTAAACCTTTGCCCATGTTACAAAGATGAACTTTGTTCTACTGATTCTTTCTCTTGTTGCTCAATTTGGATGGTAGATCCATTAGATGGATGCGAAGAGTCTCTTTCTTCATGGTGAACTACCTAAAAAAAAATACATGTAACAACCTCTTGGTTTTGTGATAGATTATAACCTGGTTGTTGACTTCATAATTATATTTATGGTTTGAAGCAAGCTCCTAGAGCTTGGTATGCTAAGTCCAACAATTTCTTTATTCGACTTGGTTTCAAATGTTGTGAATCTGATCACAGTTTGTAAGTACTCCATACTCATGGAAACACTTTGATTATCGTTGTATATGTTGATGATCTTGTCATAACTGGCAATAACATTGATCTCATTCTTATATTGAAGAAATAACTTGTCGACTCCTTTGACATGAAATATCTTGGTATTCAACATTATTTTTTGCATCTTCAAGTATTACCAATGTTTGATGGTTTTTTCATTTCTCAATATAAATATCTAATGGATATTTTGACACATTTTAAGATGGAGGATTGTAAGCCCTGTGCTAGTCCTTTTCAGTCTAGAGTTACGCTGAGAAAAAATTGTCAAAATACCAAAGTCAATGCTAAATTCTATCAAAAACTGCTTGACAATCTCATTAATCTTACTGACAGTCAACCTGAAATTTCCTTTGTTGTTAGTGTGGTTTTTTGTTTTATGCAGGATCCCAGAGAAATATATTGGAAAATAGTCAAAAGTATCATTTTCTATCTCAAGGGTACCACTCATCTTGGTATCAAGTATTGTCAAAGTTTATATTCACTAGTCAGTGTCACCGAATCCAACTGGGCTGGCAACAGTGATCATTGGAATTCCACTTCTGGCTATACATTTTTCTTCAACATTGGACTGTTGGTTTGGTTATGCAAGAAACATAAGGTATTCTCCTTTTCAATTACAGAAGCACAATATCATGATGTCTTTCATGTAGTTATAGAGGCAATATGGATTCTCCAACTTATGGGTGAGCTTGGATTTCCTATACAAACCTTGACTAAAATCTACTGTGACAATCAAAGTGTCATTTAGGTTGTTGAAAACCTTGTTTCCCATAGTAAGATGAATCATGTTGAGCTCCATGATAAATTTTTGAGACATTTGGTTCGTGAAAACATTATTTCTCTTGTCTATTGTAGAACAAATGATCATGTAGTTGATATCTTCACTAAGCCATTATCTGAAGCTAATTTTATAAAGCTTCATCTGATGTTTGGGCTTCAAGAAGTTGTAATTATGAGGGGGGTGTCCTACTGACTTAATTTCACCTCATGAATCTCCATATTCGTGTGCATGTGGGGGGGGGTTGGAACCTCAAGCTATAATGGCTCATCACACTTCTCTTGGAATCAATCGGTCGGGTGGTCAGCCAACATCTGGGAACATTTTATCGAGTAATAAATCAAATATCTACATCAGTCGGTTGAGTAGTCGAGCAATTGACTACAAGTTAGATGCATGGATGGTCGAGTTAGGCATCCTTGTTGAGTCGACTAGACAACACAAATTTGATGAATTCAATTCTAACCATCTATGGTTATATGTGGACAAGATCTTCCTGATTCCAGGGAAGTTGGTTAGATCTTGAAGATATAAATAGAAGAACCTATGTTTCATTATCACATGAAGTAAAAAAGTGGTGTATTCCAATATTGAACATTGTGTGTGTGTTTGATATGCATTGTGATGTTCTGATCACAATTATCTATGCTTAAGTGTTGTAACGATGTATTTATATTCCACCTATTATATTTGGAAATTATTCCTCTTCAATTGTATGCAATTATGTTTATTTGTTTCGTTTCAGGTTACACCCAATCCCCAACAGGTAGTTGTCTCTGATGAAACCCCACCTTGATATAGTTTCATCCCTTTTTATTTATTAATGGATTTCCTTTGTGTAGTTTCTTTCCTTTAGCCACCAAATCCAAATATGAATTTTGAAATTAGTTGTCGACAGTTTTCCTCCTTTCTTCTTCTTTCATAAAGATCCCCATCGAATCATCAAACAAAGATGATTTCTCTCTTGTTGCAATATTGTTGATAAATACTTGATATTCATGCAACATAGCATTCAATGTTAGAGTCACTAGATCACTACTTGATAGTTTCTCACCAATATCACCCAACTTGTATTTTAAATATTAAATTATAGATATATAATCAATAATGTTTTCATTTTCTTCCACTTTAATTAAAAGAATCTTGCTCTTCAAAAATATCACTCTATTTGTATTTAATGTTTCATACTAAGTTTGTAATTCCTCCCATGTCTCACTTGATGTCATTCATTCCCTTATATGAGGAATGATAATGTCTTTCATAGACATTCTCAAGAAAATATTTTCCTTGGTTTCTCTTTTATCCCAATATTGAATTGAGGTTGCAGGAGCAGTTGGTTTAGCTTCATATCCACTCACAATTGTTCATGCATTGTATCCTTCCAACAAAATTTTCATTTTAAACTTTCAATTTATATAGTTCAATCCATATAACTTATTTTCTTCATTTAGATAGGAATATATTAGATTTGACATAGTCAAGTGGAAAAATAAATAACAAGAATTTATTTGCAATAGCAATTTTACTATATCGCAACAATTTTTACAATGTTATTATAAACATATTTTTCAACACATCGAATTAATAGTGTGTATTTATCTCATGTGTCTACACCCATAAAAATGGTGGCTCACTCTTTCACAAATGGAAACTCAATTTGTTAGCAATTTGTCCTCTTGTTGGCAACTCCCTCTAACAACAATGGATTTTCTAAACGGTTGACAACTCCTCACATCAACCAATAGCTCTATCACTCCATGGTAGCTTCTATCACTCTCATGACTATTGTGTACTCTTCTAATAGAGCACCTCTTCCTCATAGCCTCTCACACCAAGCTCTGATACCAAAACATAAATTAAACACATGCATCAAATGGAACTATATGCATAAAGAGTTGGTTCTCTATTTCATATATTGAATGGGGAAATATACATGCATGCATATATATAGAATTTCTAGAGATCAACAGATCTCTTAAAAACTAGATATGAATTGGAATTATACCTATCTAACTGAATGTTCTTGTTTCCACTTATCTAACAAAATATATCAATTATCTTTCTACACTCTAACAACCTCAAAATTTACTAACAAGATTGTAACAATCTGCTAACAATTACATTTCTTCATTTATTTCTAACACTATCTCGACATGTGTAATGAACATAATGCAAAGATTTTTTATTTTTTGTTTCCAAAGACTTGAATCAGAACTATGATCCTTATGTCAAGATCACAATGGGGAACCACAACATCTGGACATGAAGGATTTCCAACAACCTAAATCCTGACTAAGATCAAGTCTTTTCAATTGGTAAAGAGAAGCTCAACTCACGGATGCTTGAGAATAGCCTATGGGATGCAAACATTGGGAAGAAGGATGATTTTCTAAGCATAGTATTTTTCAATGTCCAAGAGGTGCCTAGTAGAGTTCCTCCAAACAACCCATTGGCTCTGTAATGGTATCGATTGGAAGAAATGAGAGGGGAAGGAAAAGTGAAGGAGGATTTTGTGGTGGCTATGTTGATGGGCACCCATGTCGATGAGGCCTTCCTAGAGGCATGGAAGTATAATACAAGAAAGACCTTGGTTCTTGGTGGGTAATTCCCAATTATTGGAAAAGTGATTGGGTCAATGGTTTATGGAGGATATGTTTTTATTGGGATACAAAATCAGAGTGGTAGTGGCAAAGACATTGATTTTATTCAAACATTGAGATTTTGTGTGTGTCACGGAAGGCTTGGATCTACACAAATATGGTGTCCATTTATTTTTATTTGTTTCCTATGTATGTCAAGGATTAATAAATGGAGCACGATGCATAGATTTGTTGTTGCATGTGTCATATTGTCAAAATATTCACGGGTTGTGATACAAATGCTATGAGAATCACTTATTGTGTCTGAGTTGATGGATTTCTTAATGTGTCTAAGTTGAGAATTTGATGGCTTGGTCTATCTGAGATGAAGAGGATAGCTTACTTGGTGTGTCTGCATTGATAGCTTGTTTGGTGTGTCTGAGATGAAATGGATAGCTTACTTGATGTGTCCAAAATAATAGCTTTCTTGGTGTGTTTGATATGAAATGCATAACTTGCTTGGTGTGTTTGAGCTAAATGGAGGATGTCTTGGTGTGTCATAGATAACAACCAGATGGCCCCGGTTGTGATGCATCCAAGATGGGATGTTTGGTCTCTATGATGAATAGGTGAGTGAAAATTAACTAGAACGTTTGGATGTTAATTCTTGTACTTGGGCGCATAATTCAAACTAGCCATTTTATTTTTCTTGAGCATGAGGGCAGTTGATGCACATTCATATGGCATAATTGATTTAAGTCCTTGAAATGACCATCCACTGTATTTCTCTAGGGGGGAGGTTGTTTACACATATAAAGAGTTGTTAACACTTGGATAAATGGGTTGTGTATCAGTTTAATTCTCTATGAGTGGACCATATTTTGGTTGGGGACTTAGGGTGATTTTATGGGAGCAGAAACATGTATAAAATTTGTTTTGTGTGTCAGAACGAGGT